>PVIR01006997.1:0-19774 GCA_004026965.1 Petromus typicus
TGAAAAGTTGTATCAACTGAAGTGATCACGTGATTTTCCCCCTTGTTGCTACTAATGGGATATTTCTTACTATACTGATTGGTTTTCATATACTGAACCATCGTTGCCTTTCAGGAATGAATCCCCCTTGGCCATGGCATACGGTCACTTAATACACTGCCGAGTTTGACTTGTTAGTATCCTGTTGAGCACTTTTGGCGCTGTGTCTGCATCAGACAGTGAGATGTAGTTTACTTTTCTTATGGTGTCTTCTTTGGCCTCCATATCAGGGTAAGTCTGGTGCCCTAGAATGAGTTAGGAAATAGCCCCTCTTATTTGAATTTTTTGGAAAAACAAGAAGGATTTGGTGTTCATTCTTCTTTAAATGTTTGTTAGAAGACACCAGCGAAGGTGTCTGGTCCTGAAATTGTTTTTCAGCAACTCCTCTCCCTCCGCTATGGGTCTATGATCATTGCCTGTGGAACCAGTTATGCAGAATGCCTGATTTAAACACCCTTGGGTGTAACTCTTGATAGATTACTAACATTAAGTGTTAAACAAAGAAAGAAAAGAAAAGTCTTTGAATAAGAAATGCAACCAAGTCAGCGCAGCTCTAGAAGCCCCAGCAGGTAGGAAACAGGATTGGGGGTGAATAAGCTTCTGCCTGGCTCCACTGGTCACAGCCTGCAGGGCCTGGTCAGCTGCCTCCTTCCTGGTACCCTCTTAGACACGGCTCTCAGCTCCAAAGCCCTGGCGAGGGCCAGGACGTGTGAGGCACCGGCTCGCTGTGACCCGAGTCAGATGGCCTGAGCCAAAGGATTTCTTGAGCTTCCACAAGCCAGGCAGGAAAAAGTAGGCTTCTTGGAACAAATAGAGGCATTGAACTTTATTCCCATTCTCTTGGTCTACTCATCTGCAGAGCACAAAGGTCGTGGACCATGGAAATAGAGCACAAAACTCGGAACTCAACTTTGTAAAATTATTTCCCAGTTTCCTGCGCCTTTCTAACTGTCTCTCTTCTCCCCGCCCCCGCTTTCCCCAGGCACCAGTGTATGTTTCTAGTAAAAACTTGCTTGGCCACTTGAGCAAAGGAGAATTAATTTAATATTTGAATACTCAACTGACTGGTTTTCTTGGGAGAGAGGAGCCAAGCGCATGTCTACACAGAGAATGATGAGGGACGGGAACAAGATGGCACCGGCCTGAATTAGGAAGTCCCCGGGCCCCTGCAACACCCAGGATACCTTCTCTCCCGTGAGTCACAGCCTCCCACACCCAGTAGGGTGTAGAAACATTTGACAGAAACTGAATAAAATAGTGAGAACCAGTCAAGCAGGTAAAACACTCCCCTGCTTGCCAATGTGATGAAATGTTCAACCCCGATTCAAGATGGAGGCCAGACAGAAAGGCGGTTTCCAGCAGCGTGAGTATATAGGATCCCGCGGAAATTACGGTCTCAGCAAGGCCCAGAGACTTCTTTCAGTCCTGCAGCTATTTCTGTCTGTAACATAAAGTACCTTGGAAGCTCTGTACATATTCAGAGTGGTGTTTGTTTTATACTTAGAGGATGGCATTTGTGCAGAGCTCAAGGCTCTAACTACACTACACGACAGTTTGGAAGAGCTGATTTTTTGCTTCGGAATCAAAAATGCAGATAGACTCTCATACTGTCCCGACATCTACTTTCCTCCCCATCCTCTTCATATCTGAAATGCAGAACAGGAAGCGATAACAGCAACACCACAAATCAGAACTGGCTCAAAGGCCTCAAAGAGACTGTGGCATTGGCAAGAGAGCTTATCGCTAAAAAGCTCAGACTACCTACAACTCTATTCAGACCTAGTGCTCATATATTTCAAGCTATTGTCACATCAGACACATTTCTGCCGGGCGTGGTGGCTCATGCCTGTAATCCCAACACTCAGGAGGCAGAGGCAGGAGGTGTGCTGTAAGTTCAAGGCTTGCCTGGGCTACATAGAGAGCTCAGGGCCAGCCTGAACTACAAAGTGAGACCCTGTTCCAAAAAAAGAAACATTCTTTGTGAAAATGGAGAAAGGCGAGATGAATCTGGGGTTCCCAGGGTGCAGTGCCCAAGTGATGATCCTGAGGAGCAAGTCAATTTCTTTTCCTATCCCTATAAATAGGACACATCTCAAACAAACTTGTGCAAGGTCATTGTTGTCACCAATAAACATGTATCAGGCATCCACTTGGCCCGCACTGGCCTGACCAGGAACATTCCACCTTCCCTGAACCATCAGTCCGACGGTGGCCCACGTCGGAGAGTTCCGCTTCGTCACCATGTGGAAATTATACCCTTTTCCGTTTCTCTATAGGTATGTGCTGCTCTCGACACCAGCTTTGGTCGTAAATAGGCACTAAAATAGAGGCTTATAATTAGCTCTCTGGGGAGGCGAGTGCACGGTAGGGCAGAGCTCAGCAAGGGAGAAGTCAGGGCAGGTACTGGGCAACATGGCCCAGAAATGGGTAAACCAGGGGTGTTCTGGAGCGTGGGCCGCACCCTACAGTGGGGAGAAGAAAGGCATCGTGACCATGGACCTTCCACAGTCCACCTGGGTCTGCAGGCGTTCTTCGCATCCAGCTGACACCGTTTGACCCTGGAAGCCTGCCCAGCCCCGAGGAGAACCGACTCCATCACACCTGGTCCTATGGCTCAAGGCCACATCCATCCCACCCCTCTTTGGTGAACCTGGGCACAGAGTCTCTGGCCGGTTCACACCACCCTTGATGACCTGCTGAACTAGCTTCTCTGCTCAGACTATTGAAACAGAAGTTGTAATGGCCTGGAGTCTGTGCTGAAGAAGGAACAGGGGCATCTCTTCTCCCCCAGCACGCTGGAGGCTGGGTCTGCGCCAGTGGGAGCGCCCCAGGGAGACAGGGCGGGAGAAGCGCTCTCAGCAAAACCATCCGGGAGAACCCGCTAGCAGGCGGCCCTTCCCACACCCCATTTCTTCAGAGTGAGACAATTTTAGGTGAACCACGGGTGCTTACACAATGCTCCACACTGTCCCATAGATGATGATAGGATTTCTAAATTAGACTGAAGACAATCTTGCTCCCCACAGGACCTGGGAGTGTCCCTAATATTCTTGAATCTTAAGCAGGCTCTACTCCGAAAAGGCTCGTTTGTAATATGAATAAATAAACTACTAGGTAAGGGAAGCTCAGAACTAAAGCTCAAAGGAGGCCAGACTTCCTCTGAGGATTTTACAGAGCCCTGCTTTGCAAAGAGACATATTTTCCAATCCAGGCCCAGTGCACTGGCTAAAAGCGTGCAGGACATGACCCCATGCTCGGCACAGGGGCCACCGGACCTGTGTGGTGGGACCTGGCTCGGTGGTACAGTGTCAAGGCTCCGGGTTCAATCCCCACCACTGGGCCAGGGCGGGAGACCGGCTTATAAAGTCCTTGGCACAGAAATAAGAGAAGTAGTGCTGTATGTTTCCGTTATTTGTCTTCAAGATCTTTACCCTGAGGTGGGAGAGACAGTCCTCCTTCTCCTCCTCCATCATCCCCAAAAGAAGTGCTCAGAAAAACAGAACCAGCCGGGGAAGTGGCTGCACTCCCAGGTGAGGACGGCTCCGGCTCCGCCGCAGGTGCAGGAGGAGGCATGAGCTGGAGTAACAGAGACGCCTAAATCACAGAACTGCTGTCATTCGGAGCCGCCCTGCTGTTACAAAGAGCGGTAATTATGTCAGTGAGCGCTCCACCTTCTCCCTCGATGATGTGTTCTCTGACAGCTCTGACGCTTCCAGGGCTTCTCCTCTGAAAGATGATTTCTTTCTTTTTGTGAGACAGAGTCTTGCTGTGTAGTTCAGGCTGGTCTCCAGTTCACTATGTCGCCCAAGCGAGTCTCTTGTCTCACAGTGATCCTCCTGCCTCAGCCTCCTCAGCGTTTGGATTATAGGCATGTATCACCACACCTAGCTGTCCAGCCCAAACATTTCAGAAAAATGTGCAGTTTTACACACACACACACACACACACACACAATACTACAGGGTTGAAGAAATCGTTTTATTTTCATATTCTCATTAGTAATATTTTCATTAGTAACACATTCTTTAAGAAGGCATCTGGCTGTGGGTGCACAGCTTTCTGGGATCAGAGGCCGCTTGTGTGTGGACTCCGCGTGTGGGAGCCGCTCTGGTCCGTCCTGCGTCCATCTCCCTTTCCTCCGGGGCCAGTCCGGCCTTCACAGTGGCCTCGGCTGGAGAAGAACCCTCAGCTGCCACGTGGGCACCTCGTGGTGGAGGAGGACCAACTGCCACAGTGGCCAGAGCCACCTGAGCAGGAAGCCCGTGCTGAGGGCAGCAGCTCGGCGACAGGAGATGCGCAGGCCCATGCCGGCACAGCCCGGCCTCCGGCTGCACCGCTGCGACAGGCTTCAGTTTGCTCAGACGCTGCCGCTGCCCTCTTCACTCAGGACATCAAAGACCCAGAGATGTGGGGAGGCCTGGACTGAAGAGTGAAACGAGGGCGTTTAGGGTTATTTGTTGAACTTAAATAAGCTGTTCAAATGTCAGAATATAGTCTCAGTGAGAAAAAGGAACCAAGGAGTTAGGTGTTATCACTATTACTAATGTTACTATCATTTTATTATTACATTATCGTTGCTATTATTCTGTTGACCCTTTGAGACAGGGCTTGGCCATGTAATCCAGGCTGTTCTTGAACTCACTATGGGATCTAGACTTGTCTCAGTCTTGGAATCCTCTTGCCTCAGCCTCCTGCCTGCCAGGACCACAGGTGTGCCCCGGCACCTGGCTTTGTGCTATGTGTCTGTTTAGTTTCAACAAAGAGAGACTCAGGGCTGGGGCTGTAGCTCCGGGGTCAAATGTCTGCCTCCCAAAGGCAAGGTTGACAAGGCCCTGGCCTCTATCCCAGCACCAAAGCTTGGGCGCTTTATTGACTCACATCTCTGAGGCCAGGTGGGTTTTAGGTCAGGCCTGACACAGCAACTGCCCAAGTCAGTGGAAACCCAGTGTCTATCCCTGGATTGCTAGCACCAGGGAGGCTGAGGCAGGAGGATTACCACAACTTTGAGGCCAGCTAGGGCTACATAGTGAGACCTTGTCTCAAAATAGGTGTAGGACATATGAGTATAGACCTGGAGCCAGACTGTCTGCATTTGAACCCGACTCCACCCTCAGTGTGTCCATTAAAGTGAGACATTCTACTCGGGCACAAGATTTAAGGGGGTTGCCAAAATATCTCAGTAATTAAGAAAAAGAATATTTAATGCAGTTTTTAAAAATGAAGATTAAGTCCGTCACACAAAATATCAAAAGTTTAACCCATGTTTGTAGCAGCGCTACTCACTATAGTTAAGTCATGGAAGCAGCCTCTGTGCCCATCGACAGATAATGGATAAAGATGTGCAGTATGGGGCTGGGGATATAGCTCAGTGGTTCTGGTGCCTGTCTTGGCGCTTGTCTCGCCTGACTGATTCCCCGGTAATCACATACAATACTGGGCATGGAGACTCACCCCAGTAGCAACCAGTACCATATACCACAGTGCTGGGCGTGATGGCTCACACCTGTAATCTCAGCACTCGGGAGGCAGAGGAAGGAGGATTGCTGTGATGTGAGTTTGAAGCTGAGCTCAGGGCCAGCCTGAACCACAAGGCTGGTTTTGAGACCCTGTCTCAAAAAACCTTAAAAAAAAAAAAAATGTGCAGTATGTGTACACAGTGGAATGCTACTCAGCAATGAAGAAGGATAGATGAGAGTTATGAGTAGGAAAATGCATGGATCTTGAGACCATAACACTACATGAAATAAATAAGACAGAAAGTTTCTCTAAGGAGAAACCCAAAATATAACTCAAAAAGCAAATAAAAGAGAGTTGGTGAGAAATGGAGAGGTGGACTGCAGAGACTGAAAATTCCCTCGGAGGAGCTGCCTCTGCATCTTTATTACACAGGCGATGAAGTTTCAGGGTGTCAGAGAGGCACAGATCAGTCTCGGCCCGTCACTCACCACCTGCCCTGGCATTTCCGGGGCAGGAACGTCGGCTCCGCTTACTCTGCCCAGAATAGGTCAAGTCTCATAACAAGCACTCGGCAAATATTTATCTGTTGGCTGAAAGGTGATCAGAAAGTGCTTTACAGAGAAGAGATTTGAGTTGGCCTTGAGTAAATACTAGGAAACAAATCAAGAGGGAAGACAGGAGCTGAGGAGGGAAGGCGCGAGGGCTGAGGTGCCAGGGCCGAGTTACCGAGCACGCTCCGTGGGAGCCCCCCAGCCGTCACAGCGGAGCATGGGCTTAGCGCTTAGGGCCGAGAGCGCGGCCACCCGCTGCGGGCAGATTGGGCTGGGATGCAGCGTCACGTCCACAGAGGCCCTGCCCACGGGGAGGGGTGCGCGGAGCACAGGGACATACGTGGGACGGGGGGTAGACGTGGAGACGATGACCGGTTCAGAGGGGACCCGGGAAGGCCACTCCGCAGTCCTGGTTCAGCTCCCCGGCTCAGGCAACACGTCTGTAATCAGTCACAGTCATCTTGAGGCTGAGAGACCCGGATCCGTCCGGTATTTTGTTTCTTCTGGAACTTGACGAGAGTCCTAAGGGAACAGCAGTGGGTAGGGACTATTCTAACATCAAGTATTCACTTCTAATCAAACACCAGGAAAGAGTTTCTGACTAAGAGTAGTAAATAGCAAAGTCACTTGGAAAAACAGGAGAGACCGAGCCCCACACTCGCCCCTCCCTTTTCACACACACCCCTTTGTGTTACCTTTCGATTGTTTGTCAAAAATTCATTTTTTAAGCCGGTCATTTGGAAACATCGGAAATGGGGCCTGTTTCCCAGTCTACCTTGCAAATGTTTATTTTTCCCACAGTGTCCCTGAACTGAACATCTGTAGTTCTCTACTTTTGTAAGAAAACGTCACACTGCATGTTTTGCGTGTTTCCTTGTTTCCTCGAGGACTGAAGGTGGGTGTTTACTTCCTGTCCGTCCTCACACCCTGCCAGGGAAGCACACAGTAGGAGCTCAGCAAATGTACATGCTGTGAATGAGTGAGAGAGAGGAAGATGGAGGGAGGGAGGGCGGATGGGCTCAGATCTCTTCCGGTCTGGCCGGTCTAAGGAAGCCTCTCTACTCCTCAACCAGGAGCCTGCAGGGGACACGCGTGGGGCATCTTCTGGGGTCCGGGTTGGACCAAGAAGACCCTGTGGCTGTTGAGGCCTCCTGGAGCCCAGAGAATCCAGGGAAGGACTCAAAAAACAGGAGTAGAGCGCGTATGAAACGCACGTACGGGGCCTGCAGGAGCTCACAAGAGACATGAGCTGGCGTGATCGACATAGCGGCTCCTGCCTAAATCTGCCCCTCCCTCCCCTCGGACATCCTGGATTGGGATTTGAGGAGGACTTGCGCCCTGAAAGGCCATCACCAGTCACCTTGGAGGGAGTGGTCTTGATTTGTTTCTGCCAAACCCTTCTTCCTGTGTCCTGCCCTAGGGAGAATGTATCTTGCTGTGAAGAAGAAACGATTCCTGTCTGGACATCTGTCTTGCTGTGAAGAAGAAACGACCCCTGGACATCTATGACTTGAGGCTCAAAAACACTTCAGCCAGGGGAAGCCCCCCACCCCTCCCCCGGGGTGTCACGACCTGGGTCTTCCGTGCTGTTGTGAGGCCCTGAATGGACCAAGCCCTGAACCAGCCGCCCTCTCCTTGTCGCTTTTGCCCATTTGAATCAAGATCTCTAAGGTTCAAAGTGAACGGTGGTTCCAGCCTCAGGAAGACCAGACTGCCTCTGGGGCCTCGTGTGGATTTTACCAGGCTCTTGTGTGCACAATGGCACAGCGTCCTAAACTCTGGAGCGGTGGATTCCCTGTGCCTGAGAAGCAGGTCCCTGAGGAATGACAGTCACACCAGCGAGCCTGTCAGGGACAGTCACACTCAGCTGGCGACAGAGCCCCCCTGGCCACGCCCACAGCAGGTGGGTTCTGCTGAGGCAGCTGGACCTGGGTCCTCCTGGGAGGGACTGTGGGTCAGAAGCTGTTTCATTGAAGCACAAATATTTGTTCTCCGTTGGAGTAGAAGTTCCACGTTAATTAGACACAGCACTGACTTGATTTACAGAATGCAAGCAAGGAACGTTCCTCTTTCCTAAGAAGCAAGGTGAGAAAGGAGGAGACAATATTCCTCCTGAGCAGCTGGGCCATCGGGTGGCATCACTGACAGAACTTCAAGGGCTCATGGGAGATGGTGGCATCCAACAGAAGTCCTGCGAGCCCTCTGACAGCATTTCAGAACTTCTGTTCTATTTCCCCCCTTGTTAATTTTAGATGTTGTAGATGAGACTTTCTAAAAATCCACTAATACTTTTAATCCCCTCCGCATAGCAACGCCTCCCCCTCGGGGTGTGAACAGCAGCTTCTGTGTCCTTGGAAGAGTTTGTAGGCAGGCAGAAAGCACAAGAGCTTAGGGGGCATTTTCCTCCTTAAAGTTTTTTTTCTCAAAAGGTAAAGTCATTAATTTATGACTGGACATAATGGGCATAATGTATCTCATGGGGGACACGCAGGCCCCACCAGTTATGGTCTGACCGCTCTACACGGAGCCCAGTCTGCAGCCTGGGAACCTGGCTTCGGAGCCGAGGAATAAGCCTCAGACGATCCGGTCGGAAGGAGCTTCAGAGGAGCCGGTCTGACTCTGGTTGTCTGACTGGAAAGTGCTGGAGGACGGTGCACAGCCCTCCGGAGCGATGCGGGCTGGAGAACCAGGCTTGGGAAACGGCTGGAAACCCAGAGAACATCAGCAACGCAGATCCTAGAGAGGAGGCCCTACCCACCCCAGAACTGTGCTGTGGGGAGCAGCCGCCAAGTGGGAAGAAGAGGTGCTGAGCAGAAAAGAATAGACTGCACCCAACGTCTCTGGGAGAGCAAAGGGCGGTTAAGACTTTGAGAGCTCCAGCTGTTAGGAAACTGCTTTGGAAATATCCACACCTCCTCTCCCAGAACCGAACCCTCATGAAAGCTTTACGGAAGGACTGGATGTGTCGCTCAGTGGTTCCGCACCTGCCTGGCAGGTGCAAGGTACTGAGTTCGACTCCTCAGTACAAAAAAAAAAAAAAAAAAAAAAAGGTCAATAAAATCACTTAAAAAGAAAGCTTCAGGCGGAGTCCTGTCACTCCCGGGCAGCTCCTCCCTGCGCCCCGCCCACCGGCCACACCCCTCCCTGCGGGTCAATTTCATGGTGGCGTTTCCCGTCCAGGGAGCGAAGTCTCCCGGATCCCGAGTCTACTCCGTGAGTTGTACTCTCACTTCTCACTGCACAGCGCGCACAGCGGCTGTTGGCTCCCAGGGAACACGAGAGCCGCGCAAACTGGAGGACCACAGCTTTAGAAGGCTCTTTTTCATCCCCTACTTATACGCAGAACGTATTCTCGGAAAAAAATAATCATGAATATGGCCTATTTTTAAGCTCTTCAGAAGCAAGAAAATACTATTCATAGCCCATCCAACAATAAGATCCAAGCTGTGTTTGAAGAGTCAGTAGGAAACAGAACGTTGGTAAAAAATGAGGAAAAAGATGTTCGAAGACTGTCTCCAAATCTACTCAAGGGTACAGGAAGAGGTGTCACACACAAGGTCAGGACGGTGGCCAAGGACACACCTTCCAACACCTGTAACTGCTCCCTGCTGCTTCTCCAGCTCAGCGGGATGTGCACAAGGAATAGACAGAACCCAGCCCACATATGGGTGGGAGAGGGGCTCTCTCCTAGGTCTGGAAGCTCATGTCCAACAAAGACTCCCAACCCTATAGCAATTTGTCAGATCCAGGACATGAGAGGAGACGCCTTGTCTGGGAAGGGTAAAGTCACATGTAGTACAAAGGTACATCAAAACCTTGTGTGTGGCTGAGTCACAAAGGCTTAGAGAAGTATGTGCAAATATGGGTGTGGTGGGACAGATCTTGAATCCCACTGGGGATGTAGCTCAGTGCAAAGGCCCTGAGGTCAACAGAACTGAAAATAAAAGTACTTAGATGCCATAAAGAATTAATGAATGTTTACTAGTTAATTGACTTATAAAAAGAAAAAAGAAGATGAACCGGGGATTTAGCTCAGTGGTTCTGGCGCCTGTCTTGCAAGCGCAAGGAACCAGGTTCGATCCCCGGTTAACCACATACAATACTGGTGTCCAGACTCACGTGCAGCAGCAATCAGCACCACATACCACAGTGCCTGGGAGTGGTGGTTCACGCCTGTAATCCCAGCACTTGGGAGGCAGAGGCAGGAGGATTGCTGTGATGTGAGTTTGAGGCTGAGCTCAGGGCCAGCCTGAACTACAAAGTGAGACCCTGTCTCAAAAAAAAAAAGGAAAAAAGAAGGAGAATATTAAATCAAAATCTTTCCACTTTTGCTTTTTCACTTCATCCACCATATATTTAAGAGTCTGGTGTCGTTGGTTCGGCCAAAGGGTGGGCAGAGTCCACCTCAGTCGTGGCACCTCCATCGGCATCCCTACCCACGTGTGATGGCCCGTGCTGATGGCAGAATCTTGAGGGCCACGGCACCGGTGGCCCCAAAGCTGGCCACGGGCCAGCGATAGGCAGGTTCTGGCTGGTCGCACCTGAGCCTTGGACTGCTGCCTGTGCCCAGCCCTGCGGGGGGTGCAGAGCCGGGACAAGAACAGGCAGGCGGCCGCTCTGAGATGGAGCCGGGCAAGGGCACTGGGGGACCAAGAAAACAGAGCATGGCGTAAATTCTGAGAGCCCAGGCGGGTGAGGGGCAGAGGCCAACGCCCTTCTGTCCCTTCCCTCGGGGCTGGTTGATCACAGGTGTGTTAGAACATGCGAAAACCACCACAAATTGGGCTTTCAGTCGGAGCACCTGTGAGTATTATACAAACGTAGGACATTTTCCTGAGCTCGACCAACGATGGCTGCAGGACAAATGAGGGTTTTGTGTGACCCACATTCATTTCTGTCGTTCCTCGGCCGTCACACTTGCCCCTGATAAAAGGCTTTCTAGCCTGTTGTTACAGCAGAAGCACTGACATTTCTCAGGGGACTTCCCTGCTCCAAGGAGCTTTAACTTTCTCTCCTAAGAAGATAAACATTCTTGAAGAGTGAGTTGATTTATCAGGGCAGTGAAGGCATCAATTACTCCACCATCAGTCCTTCCACCTGCAGAGATCGGTACAGATTTACTATCACAGCCCAGAGGCCTGCGGCAGGTCAGAGTCCCCGGGGTGACGTCCACAGGCGGGGCTGGAGACCTCAGTGCACTCTTGGCCCTTGGCATGAGCTTTTGGCTCGGAAATGTGTTTGAGGGTTCAGAAGAAAGTGAAAGACTTGGTTCCAAAAAGAGAAAGTAACATATGAGGTCCACAAAAGCTAATGCGCCACATATTCCAATTTGCAAAGACACCCACTGCCCTTCCACACTGAGTGGTGAGCCAGCCTCTGGCTTCACCCGGCAGGGAGAGGCTGTCGGGACTGATAACCTTCACAACCTCTGTCCTTTCTACTTCTTGACTTACATTTTCACTCGCCTCCTTCTTCCAGCTAAAGGAATGTGTAGCCTCCTTAGACGGTGTTGCGGTGCCCCAGAACCCTCAGCACCCTGGACACTCAAGCCAACTGTGGGATCCCTCGCTCTCACCCCGACACCCTCTCCTCCCAAACAGACGCAGCCAGTCCTCCATCCTGAAAAACCTCCCATTTAGCACTGGAATTCCAGACAGAAAATAAATCCCACAAATATCCAGCACCTTGCCAGCCTCTGAGAGAAACAAACAGACGTTAAAACTTTGAAATCTCCAGCTCTGTGGGAGGCTGAGGCAGGAGCGTTGCAAGTTCAACCACAACCTGAACAACTTAGTAGGACCCTAAGAATAAAAAATGTTTAAAAGGCCTGAGGGGTTGTAGTTCTGCACAAAGGCCCCGGGTTCAATCCATAGTCGTGAAAAAACAGAAAACCAAGCAAGACCTTTGCCCTCAAATGCCTTCTCAACTCCCTCCTGTCTCCTCCACAGCTGTCCAGCTGTTGCTGCTTTGCTTCTCAGAAGGGTTTCTGAGGTCGGTGACAGCACAGTGGCCAGACTCTGACTGCAAGTTCCCAAAGCAGGACTCACCCTAATTCTCTCTTTCTCTGACCACCCAGACCCTCGTTCTCCAGCCCACCCTCAGCACCAGTCTTTCTTAATTTGTGCTTTCTCCTCTGGTGGGATCCATCTCCTCTCGGGGTCATACCCACCTCTTACTAGCGGATCATTCTGAAGATCTGCCTCTTGCCTTGAACCCTTCTGAGGTTCAGACCATCCACCTGGGGGCCCAGAGGTCCCTAAGTAAACAAGTCTAAATCCAAACCCGTCTACTGCTCATCTCTTCTCTAAATTCCTCCTCCCTGAGAAAACACCTAGATTTTTATCAATCTGAGAGCTACCCACAGTGCTATCATCAGGTGAAGGCAATACAGCAAGACAAGGGGGTGAGTGCGACACCTGTGAAAACAAGAAAGCAAAAGCCTGAAGAAAAGCCTAAAAGATCACTGTTTAGAGAAACATGCTAAGTAGTGGATCGAAGTGGTTACTCAGACACACCTGGGGAAGACCAGACATGCCTAACAACTAAGAAATAATTAACTGATGGTATTTGCTTGGATTTGGTTTGCTTAGTAGGGTCTACTATTTCCAATTGAAAAGATCAAAGAGCATCATTACCTGGAACATGGAATTTGCTGTTGGCCGAGAAGACTGGCCTGTTGGATCTGCCTGGCCAGCAGGAAGGTGCCGTAGGAGTCAGTGACCCGCAACCTTTCCTTCCTGCTACAGAAATGCCTTACTGACGGCGGATGACACAGGGAGAAGGCAGGCGCTAAGAAACTTCATTTCTTCCATGTGCTAAGTGAAGTCATTTTCACTTTTGATAAGTGACTCCAAGATGCAAGAAACTGGATCCTACCAGTATCCCCAGCTCTAATATGTAGATAATTCACGGCCTTGGGCAAAAGAATTACATTTTCTGAGACTATTTCCAGATCTAAGAATGGATCTTCTTAGTTAAAAAATCACTAGACAAGGGCCACAGATGCAGCTCAGCTTCACCACACATCCCTGCCAAGCACAAGGTCCTGAGTTCAACTCCCAGTTCCTGAAGAAAAAATAGTAAAATCACTTGACAAAAATCAGGCCAGGCATGGTGGCACACACCTGGAAATCCAGCAATCAAGAGGCTGAGACAGGAGGCTTCCTGTGATTTCAAGACCAGCCTGAACTGCATACTAAGTTCAAGGCCAGCCTGAATTACATAGTGAGACCTCTTCTCAAAAAACAAAAATTCGGGCCAGGGATTTAGCTCAGTGGTTCCGGTGCAAGGGCCTGGGTTTGATCCCCAGTAACCACATACCATACTGGGTGTGGAGACTCACGCCCAGCAGCAACCAGTACCACATACCACAGTGCCGGGCGTGGTGGCTCACACCTGTAATCCCAGCACTCAGGAGGCAGAGGCAGGAGGATTGCTGTGATGTGAGTTGGAGGCTGAGCTCAGGGCCAGTCTGAACTACAAAGTGAGACCCTGTCTAAAAAAAAAAAAAAAAAAAAAAAAAAAAATTCAAGCTGAAAGAGATGGCTAAGTGTTTTGAAATTTCCAGTCCCGCCAGCTCACTTGCAGAATGTTCAAATACAGCTTTCCAGTTGCCAAAAAAAAAGGAGTAACGTTAGCTTACATTTCCAGGAAATGTCAAATGAAGCAATTTGGAAAATCCACCTGCTGTGCCTCAGCCTGAATCGAAAACAATAAATGATCCATTTTTCTCTGGAATTTAACTTCTACTGAATTAATCTTTTTACAAAACAAGAGCGTGACAGTCAATATGGTGAGTCACCCCTCCTACTTGGTGCTAGCGGCGGCCCCGGGTTTCTTTACTGTGCAGCTCGAGTAAGATGCCGGCCTGCGCAGCCGCGTGGTCGGACGCTGCTCCCCACGGCTGGCACCTCTCCAGCTGCCAGCTCCAAACGTCACTATCCATGATCTGGAGCCCCGGAGGATCTCAGGAGCATTAGAGGAATCCGTGCGGCTGCACTCATAGGTTCACGGCCCAGGGCCACAGGCCTGCACGCTCAGAGGTCTTTGAAGGGCACATGCCTGCTGCTTCTTAATGAAAAAGAAAAATAACCCAGAAATGCTGTAAGGATTTTCTCCTAGGAATAAAATACAGAATCCCACTGGGCTGAAGAGCTACGATAAAGGGAAGGTCGCTGGAAATAGAGTTGTGCATGGAACTCAGTACCAGCAGGCCTGCCTCATTGATCCACAACTGGACTGAGCTGTCTCCAGCCAGCAGCTGGACCTCCGTGGTCCCGCAGCTGCACTTGTTTGGCGAATGCCCTCCCCCTTGCCACCCCGCGGGCCTGCGGTCTGTCATGCACTCCGCCTGGCTCCGGCACCCTTGGGACAGAGGGAGCGCCTGTGCTGGGTCCTCTGGACGACTCTGGGCAGGATGCGGTTTCCAGGAACTCTCGAGGTCTCGGGACTCCGCGGGCACCTGGGGCCTGGTGTCAGGCTGCAGCAGAAGGTGGTGGCAGATGGTGCGGGGAGGTTGGGCACAGCGCTCGCCGCCTGCTGTGATCTCTTGCTCATGCTGCCAGCCGCGTCTCCGGGAGCAGAACTCCTCTTGGGGGTGAGGAGCCAGCCCCACGGGCCTCTGCCAGCCAAGCCTGCCCATCCCATTCCAGTCCCACCAAGGTCGCGGTGACCCGGGAAGGTTGGCCTGGCGACTGGGCCACAGAAATTCCCTGGGATTCTCAGAAAAACTTACTTCCCTGGTCACTGAGCGCAAAGACGTGTCTTGCACACAGCGTGGAGAGACTGTGCACTACTGTGAGGGAGGCGCCCTTCCATGTTCGCGGGTCCCGGCCCAGCCACGTCGTCCTGGGATTCCCGTTCACGAGTTAATCAGGTCTCGTTCTTGCTTTAATAGACACGAGTACGTGCGGCTCCTCGTCCCCTCCCCAGGTTCCCTAACTTACTTGGCGGTCACGCCTCGCTGCCCTCTTGAGTGGATCAGGAGGCTCCCTGGTAAGAGTGAGGCCAGCTGGGGGAGGGAACTTCCGGGCTTGAGCCGGGGAGGGCAGACAGATCTCTTGTCTGTCTTCCTCTGGGCTCGCCTTTCTGGCCCCATAAAATGAGTGGCATTGCTATGCCAACCGCTTGGTAGCGTTGTTTCTGCTTGGAGCCAACCAGCCAGGGACTGACAGCTCTGAACCTTGAGCCAAAACAAACCTCTTCTCCTCAAAGTTGTAGGACTCAGGTGTTTTCTCTCAGCGACCGGAGAGCTGACCATTGCTTACTTCAGTGATTATCTTCTTTCCTGCCGTGTTCTTGCCAGCACACTGGACTTCAGTCTGTCTTAGACATGTGTGTTTCCTGGTCCTGAGGATGCTGCCTGGTGGTATGAAGTCTCTGGGTTTGATCCTCAGCACGGCCACTCCGAGTCAAGCACCTTCCCGCTCACGTCTTCACACCTGGGCTTCCCCCCGACTTGAGCACCTGTGTTGCTGGGTTCTGGCTCTGGGCCCCCATGTCGTCCCCCCACCCCGCCCCCGCACTGAATGTACAGTTGCAGGCCTCTTTGAAATCTGCTGTCTGTCCCGAGGTCACACATCCTGACTGCCCAAGCCCTGCAGGAACTTTTGCAGCAGTCGTGCTTGACATAAGTTTGGTTTACAAAGCCCATAGGTGGTGTCTATTAATATTTTCACACTTTTGGGAAACTTTAACTGGTAACAAAATTTAATACCATATGGGGCCGGGGAGTTAGCTCAGTGGTTCCGCCACCTGTCTTGCAAGCGCAAGGACCCGGGTTCCATCCCTGGTATCCACATACCATACTGGGCGTGGAGACTCACGCCCAGCAGCAACCAGTACCACATACCACAGTGCTGGGCATGGTGGCTCACGCCTGTAATCCCAGCACTCGGGAGGCAGAGGCAGGAGGATTGTGATGTGAGTTGGAGGCTGAGCTCAGGGCCAGCCTGAACCACAAAGCGAGACCCTGTCTCAAAAAACCTAAAAAAAAAAAAAAAATTAATACCATATATACAGCAGGGTTGCGCGGTCAGTTTGTTACACTTGTAGGATTAAACAAACCCCTTTGGACCCTGTTCTAACACATGATAGCTCAAGTCCCAAGTGCACCGACATGAGGACCTGCGGTCTTTCAGGCCTGTCTTTATCTTCTAAGTTAGCTCAGCCCAGACTAGAATGCATCTTACAGATGTGTGGGGTCGGTGGGGACCAGGAGACAAGCGTGTTTTTGTGTCCACGCACTAAAGGGATTAGAGAAGAGATTAGGATTAAAAATAAAAGTAGCCAGATGTGGCGACACACGCCTATAATCCCAGCGCTTGGGAGGCAGAGGTACTGCTGTCTCTGTCTGTCTGTCTGTCTGTCTGTCTCTCTGCTTCCTGGCTCCTGTGGGATGAGCAGCTGTCCTCCACCAGGCCTTTCCACAATGCCATCTCTACCTTAGACTCCACCAACCATGGACTGAACTCTGGAAAAGCTCCAGGCAAAATAATCTCTCCCCCTTAAATTGTATATGTTGGCTGTTTTGTCCTAGCTGTAGGAAAGTGATTAATATAGTAGATATTTATTTTTTAAAAATCTGTTTATTAAAGAAAATTGAAAAGTAAATAGAAAAAAATAAAAGCACAAAAAACAAAGCTTGAGTTTTTTTTAAAAAATCACACGTCACATTGTTGTTTACTCCCCTCCCATCTTTGCCTGGCCCGGGCACACTCTTTTGTGCTCAAATCCTCAGAGTTCTTGATGACAGTGCAGAAAGAATCGGTGCTCAAACCCAGGCTTCACAATCTAAGCAAAAGCTTTACTTGACTACATTTCTTCTTGTCAGATTCATTCTCAAAGACCCAGAGATGACCGTATGCTCAATGTAAAATAAGGTGAAAGGGGACAATGTTGAGATTGTAACAAAAAAGTAAGGAAATAAATTTTATATATATGGGGGGGGTGGTAGGGTGGGTGGGGCTATGGGAAAAAATGAGAATTAAGTTGTGTCTTATACTGGTACAAATCCCCATTATGGAGTGCAATCATGATGTGTATATTTAATGTACCAATAAAGATAATTAAAAAAAAAATGTCTGTCTATACGTACACACAAAGGAGCCTCAGGAAAATACTCCACGAGCATTTTTCAGCACTTCCTGTGTGAACTACACCACAGCAGCTGCTTCTGGGAATCCTAAAGAACAGTCTCCACCCTGAGGAGCTAAATCATACTTTATGCTACTATTCAGCCAACACCAAATGCACTTGTTTCACTGTGAGCATGTAGCCATATTTTTCATTTGATATAACTGGATGATTTTCTAAAAATTTAGAGCCCCCCCCACTATCTAAAATCCAGAGAGACCCATTCTTAATATTTCCAGTTTTCACCTCATTGTTAGAGACAGGAAATACCAAACTAGCTAAAATACAATCTGATCAGATGCCTCTGTCTTCAACTAATCAAGAGAAAATCCACTATTGAGAGTCTGCTTTTTATGTAGCATTTTACACAGATTATACAGTAACTGACCCTCACAAAAGCCTTAACTTTATTTTACAGATGAGGAAAATGAGATTCAAGAGGTAAAGACATGTGCGTAAAGGCTGGGGATTTAGCTGAGCAGCACAGTGCCTGCCCAGCAAGCTGGAGGTCTCGAGTTCGATCACCAGAAAAAAAGAGAGAGAGAGAGAGAGAGAGACATGTGCATAAGGTCACTCAGCCCCTGAAACCTAGATTGGAGGCCTTCCTTCTTTTTACAGCACCAGCCTACCTACCAAACAGGTCTCTTATTTTCCATCTGATTGCCCACCCACCCACCCACAAACACACACCGTTATCCACACAAAAATACTTCTACAGGTCTTTGTTCTCTCAAAGAAAAACTGCAAAATTCCTCAGGGGTGGCAAGTGGAAGTCTGTGGAAGGGATGGAGATACATGAAAATTGGCCAAATGTGGCCACCATAGCTCAGCCTGTGACTCACGGAGAGAGATGGATGTCACTGACACCCTCCCTGAACTGTTGTTAAACATTCATGATTTCTTCCTGGGCAAGTTTCACTCACTCATGGAAGTTAGCATATTCACACAACATCAGATATAGTCACTTCACTCTATTACTTAATATTGTTCATCTGTCACTGAGTGCTTATTGTGTGGCCATTCATTTTGATTTGGTTACAGAGACATGAGTCACTTTCTGCCTATCGGATTCCCTGGTGCCCAGGACTTTACTTTTCTTCTCCATAGTTAGAACGAGGAGTTCTCTCCCTGCCTATAACCCTTGCCCAAATTTACACAGCTATTAGATTCAAAATTTGAACCCAGAGAGTTGGATGCGGAGTCCACATTCAACACTGCCATTGTGATACTCAAGTTTAGGTTAATGGTAGCTCAGCATGTTCAAAAGAGCAGACAAGTATTTCCCCCAAAATGCCAACCCTGGCAACAGTCACCCATGCAGCTACACTCGTAGCCCTGAAGAAGAGAATGGTTGGAACAGGGGCTTTAGGAGCTCGTGGTTCCCAGTTCTGTACACGAAGCGCATCCTCGACTCAGCAGAACGCAAGTGCCGGCTCTGCAGTTCTGAAGAACCACTCTGAGGCTGAAGTGCTTGTAATTCAGAATCGACAAGCTTGGAGAGGCTGGAAGAAACAGGCATGTCACTAGCATTTAATGGAGTCGAGTATTTAATAGACTATAGGACAAAGCATTGCTAGAATAAATCAGCACATTGCGGGAATATTTTGGTGCTAAGAATTTTTAAAAGTGTGCTTTATACAAAGTAATAGCTATTCTTAGAAATGAGTCCCTTAAACTGACAGAATAGATTTAAATATTTTCCCTGTTTTTTTAGTTTTTTGAGATAGCATCTTGCTATGTAGTTCAGGCTGGCCGTGAACTTGTAGGGATCCTCCTGCTTCAGCCTCCTGAGTCCTCTCAAGGCTCCACACCTGTCCTCTCATCCGCCCATCTGGAATCTTCACGCTTAGACCTTTGAAAGCAACACTGGGCCCCAGTGAGCAGAGGCCGGTCAGTCTTCTGACTGCCCAGAGAAGGGGGCAGGGAGGGATACAGGCACCTTCAAAGTACGGGAGGGCTGGAGGGTCCAGTGTGAACAAAGCCGGAGACACTCAGCAGCCACCGTTTATCGGGTGCACATAGTAATTTGAGGGAGTACTGGGTGACTCAGAGGGACGCGGAAATCCTATGCTGCTGAGGATCTTAGGTTGAGGAGGACAGTGAGACGGACAGAGCGTTCTTTCAACAGTAGGTGGACCGAGATAGACTAATAAGGAAGTTGTCCTTCTCCCAGGCGAAACTTTTCCCTCTCCCTTCTTTTTTTTTTTTATTACTACTTCATTCTCAAGGAACCAGGATGTTTCCAGCTTAGGTCATCTTGCCCTTGAGCATCCAGTATCACAGGACCATTGAGGCCTCAGCTGTGACCCCAGGCACACTAGGATAGGCTGCTGCATACCACAGCCAGCTCTCAGGCAAGAAGACACTGGACTTTAGGTGGGCCCTAACCACAATTTAATTATGAAATGATTTTTTCCCCAAAATAATATGGAATGGCTCTTAACAGAGATAGACAGACACTTAGGAGAATATGAAGATGGAGACAGAGACAGGAGTCTAAGGAATGAACCAGGCCTAGTGGTGCACACATAGAATCCCAGCATGCTGAGAGGCTGAGGCAGGAAACTCACAAGTTTGAGTCCCACACAGTCTGA
>PVIR01006997.1:19874-56215 GCA_004026965.1 Petromus typicus
GGGTCTCGCTTTGTGGTTCAGGCTGGCCCTGAGCTCAGCCTCAAACTCACATCACAATCCTCCTGCCTCTGCCTCCCAAGTGCTGGGATTACAGGCGTGAGCCACCACGCCCGGCACTGTGGTATGTGGTACTGGTTGCTGCTGGGTGTGGGTCTCCACACCCAGTATTGTTATGTGGTTACCGGGGAATTGAACCCGGTCCTTGCGCTTGCGAGACAGGCGCTGGAACCACTGAGCTAACTCCCTGGCCCCCTAAAATTTTTTTTTTTTTAATTTTTTTAAGGTTTGGGATATAGTGCAAAGGCCTTGGATTCAATCCCCAGTATCAAAGAAAGAAAGCCAAGCAGTGAAGGTTAGATTTTTCCTTAGCGCCTTCCTGTGGACTTTTTTAAAAATTTGAAATGATTTGAGACAGGATCTCGCTTTGTAGTTTGGCCTGGTCCTGAGCTCACTACATAGCCCAGATGAGCCTCAAACTCACAGCAATCCTCCTGCTTCTGGTTCCTGAGTGTTGGGATTACAGGTGTGAACCTGTAATTGTGGTGGTTGAACTTGGACCTTTTGCTTGCAAGGCAGGTGCTGGAACCACTGAGCTAAATCCCTGGTCACTGAAATAGAATATTTTAAAATCCCCCAGCCACCCACATAAACAACTTCCTCATTGTTCCTATTTTTTCTTTCTATTTTCACTTTTTTTCTTGTCCCTTCCTTCCTTTTTCCCTCCCTCCTCCCTTATTCCTCTTCCCATTTGAACATTTTCTTCCCATTTCCCAATATCTATTATATATTTTAGTCCTTATTTCCACTCTTTGTTTCTCATATCAGAGAAATAAGGTAATATTTAAACTTCTGGGTGTGATTTATTTCACTGAAGACTGTGGTCTCAAGGTTCATCCATTTAGCTATAAATGTCTGAAGCTCATCCTTTCTAGCAGACTAGTACTCCATGGAATGAAAAAAAAATCTGCTTTATCCCCTCATCCAGCCCTGCTGACTTGATTGTAATTTTTAAATCTTGGTTTCACTGTGATTTGTTTTGGGGTGGGGGAGGGGAGGGCTCGCCGTAGAGCTCCTGCTACCATGTCCAAGGCCCCGGGCTAATCCCCAGCACTGCCTAAGAACAGAAAGTGAATGAAAACTGCCTTGTGCCCTGCCCCACCCAGAGCACCACAGCCTGTCCCCTGAGTGCGTGAGGACCTGGGGGCTGGAGCTGGAGCTCACAGGTCAAGTGCACAAGGGCCTGGGTCCAGTCTCCAGCTGCTCCCTCTAAAAAGGAAGAAAAATGGTTGAAAATATATGTGACACTGGAAGCAGAATAAGCACTATCAGAATTGAGGAAAATGTACAAAATGAAACTATGACAAAAGCAGAACTAAGTGAATAAATATGACAGCTATAATAGGCGATTTAATACTTGCAAAATAACCTGAAGAAGATAAAATAAATAATGCAAGGCAACAGTTACAGGCGTATTTCTAGAGAAGTTTCAGTGCACAATTCTTTTCCAGGATCCACCAAGAAGGATTTAAAAATAAGGAAAAACATGACCTCGTAATTTAATTAATAAGGTAGATTTAATTTAATGGATATATCAAATACAACCTCAAAATACAGTACATACTTTCTTTTCAAGTGTCCATTGAACATTCACCAAAATTGACCATAAAGAAAAATTCAATTCAAAAAAGTAGAAAAAGTTCCATTATCCTGATTTCAGTTTAGAAATACCAAGGAAAACCTTTTGTTTGTTTGTTTGTTTTTTGAAACATGGTCTCACTATGCTGGCCTTGAACTCACTAAGTAGCTCAAACTGGCCTTAAACTTGCAGCAACCCTCCTGCCTCAGCTTCCCAAACCCTGGGACTACAATTGTGCACTATCATGCCTGGCTGAAACTATTAATATTAAACAATAAATTGTAGCCCTAGTGCTGGGATTACTGGCATGCATCGCCACACCTACTGAGAAATAAATTTTTTAAAAGCAGAAAAGCAAAAGGAATGTACCATTTACACATGTTAAATCTCCCTCTCAGGCAACAGTTAGGTCAAAGAGAAAATAAAAATTGACATTTTAGAATATCTAAACTATGACAATGATGCAAATACTATAAACCAGACCCAGGGACTCTTGTGTAGCCTTAGGTAATATTTATGTTTAGATAAAAAGGAAGCCATGAATAAAAATAAACTCAGATAAGCCAATATATTTATTTTTTGTTGTTTGTTTTCCAATATAAATAGGAAAAACAATAAAGATAAAAAACAAAGATTAATGAATTAATAAACAAGGGAAGGTAGAAATAAATCCTAAGAACTGGTTTCTTTGTTTTCAAAAAAGGAATAGGTAAAACATTAATTAGCAAATCAATGGAAGATGTCTCAATACCCAAAATAAATGTACTATCACAAATAGTCCCAGTACAGCCAGCATGGTAGTGTGCATGCCTTGAATCTCAACCTTCAGGAGGCAGAGGCAGGAGGATCGATCACCTCAAATTCAAGGCCATCCTGAACTGCATGGTGAAACCCTGTCTAAATAAAAAACAATAACCATGATGAATGTTATCGTTATGCTTGTCTAAAATGTACCGAGAAATATTCTGCTATAAAGAAGTTACAAAGACAGAAGAAAAAAATTTTTTTTTTTTTTTGAGACAGGGTCTCGCTTTGTGGTTCAGGCTGGCCCTGTGCTCAGCCTCAAACTCACATCACAGCAGTCCTCCTGCCTCTGCCTCCCGAGTGCTGGGATTACAGGCGTGAGCCACCATGCCTGGCACTGTGGTATGTGGTACTGGTTGCTGCTGGGGTCCAGTAGTGTTATGGTCCAGTCTCCACGCCCAGTATTCTTATGTGGTTACCGGCGGGGGGGGGGGGGGGGGGGGAGGGATCGAACCTGGGTCCTTGCGCTTGCAAGGCAGGCACCAGAACTACTGAGCTAAATCCCCGGCCCAACAGAAGAAATTTTAAAACTCACAAATGTTGGCTTTCCTCAGATTTTTAATTAAAACTGAAATGCAACTAAAATTGAAATATTTTAATGATATGAATACATATGTAAGAAAATAAAATTTAACTAAACTTTATGTGAAAAATTCTGACTACACTAACTATAGGAAAGAAACTGAGCTTCTCTGCCCCAAAACAAAAGACACAGGTGAATTCTGAACCAATGGGTCTAAGTATTTTGCCTTGTTATTACAGAGAGCTGTTTAAAACTCTGCAGCTATGGGCCAGGGGTTAGCTCAGTAGCCTCACAAGTTCAAGGTCCTAAGTTCAACCCCCGGTGCCAAAAAACAAAATAAAATTCTAGAAAGCCAGTTTGTGCCCTGGAATCAGTTAAATGGGCACCTCTGGGAGTTATAAGATAATTCTACTATGTAGCCAAGGCTGAGGACCACAATTCCAAATTGGTAATGTATTAAAATATTCTATATAAATATTTTAAAATATTTAAATAAATTTGAAATATTACATATAATATAATATTGTACTTCCCCTGCATGGAAAAATTCCAAATTATTAATCATTTGCAAAGTAAATCCACCATGCTCTGGTCTGCCTGTTTGCATCTCTCCACCCAGCCCCCAAATTCCTATGTTAAACAGTATTAAGAGATGGGTTCCTTGGGGATTAGTTGGTGAGGTGGGGCTGGTGAGTGCGATGTCAGGAGGCTGGCAGCCTTTTCTCCCAGGTCCGGGCCCCTGGGCTACTTTCTGGGAGAGTCCAGAAAGTCCAGGACAGACTCTCACCGGAACTCAGGACTGCCTGTGACTTCACACTGGATTTCAGACTTCATTCTGTGAGTGGTGAGTTTTTGTGGCTTGCAAATTACCCAAAAGTTTGCTCTGGAAAGGCAAACTAAAATATCTTATAATACTACTAAGCATAGTACCAGTTTGCTTTGATTTTTCATGCTATAACTTTGTCAGTGGTAGAACGCTTGCCAAGCCCATGGGAACCCTGGGCTCAGCCTCAGCACCGCAGAAAACACCAAGAGCAGCAATAACAAAATTTACCTTGTAAATTAATTTGTATTGCTACTCTTAATGGTATTACTTTGTAATAATATCAATAAATGTAACACTGACAACAAAACATGACAAATAACAGCACACACAGAAGAAAGTCATAGACTAATATCACTACCCATTATCAATGCACAAAGGATAGAGTTGTCAGAGAATAGAATCTAACAGTACATTGAAATAATAATACACACAATGGGTTTTGTTCCACGAATGCAAGTTGAGATCAATGTTAGAAGAATCTATTTACTTAATTCACCGTAAATATAGATCTAGAAATAAAAATAATCTATATGATGATCTCTATAACTGCCCTAAAAGCATTTGATAAAAATTCAACATGATAGCATGGTGAGGTAATGCAGACTTTTGCTCTCAGCTCCTCAGGGAGGCTGAGGCAGGAAGAGAATATCTAATGAGTTTATGACCAGCTTGGGCAACAAAGCAAGACATACACCTTATCTCAATAAAGTAAAACCACTTCCTTACAGAAAACTCTCACTATGCTGGCAATGCAGACTTCCTGCATACGACAAAGGATCTCCTCCATCCTACCCCTGAGATCCTGTGCCACGAGGGATGTGACGTTTCTCCTCCCCACACTCCGTCTTTCTGTTTGTCCTGCCCCTTTGTTCTCAGAATTCCCCAAGGCTGACTTCTCCATCTATGTTCTGGGAGACTCCCTGCGACCAGTCAATAGACATCACACTCTTCCAGAGTCTTGGGTTGGCTCATTTCCTGGTTCATTGTTTTCCCCTCCGTTAGATTTCGAGGTCCTGACGAGAGGGTCCACTGTCCAGGCGACGTTCCATTCAAACCACCTGCATCTGGGTCAGAGTCTGGCTTGCAGGAGGTGCTCAATAATTGCGTGTGATGCTAAAGGGTAAACCTAGACCCATATCTCTCACCACGCACTGAACTCAAATCAAAAAGGATCAAAGATCTGAATATTACAATAGAAACACTACATCTGCTGGAAGATAGTTTAAAGACATTGGTGTAGGCAAAGACTTTATGAACAAAACCCCAGTCGCATACGAACTACCACAATGAATCAACCACTGGGATCTCATCTTATTAAAAAGCTTTTGCACAACATAAGAAATCACCAACAAAGTGAAAAGACAACCCACAGAGTGGGAAAAATCTTTTGTCAGCTGTTCACAAAGGACTGATGTTTAGAATGTACAAAGAACTCACAAAAAAAAAAAAAAAAAAAAGACTTCCCCCAAATTTAAAGACGGTCCAGGCTCGCAAGGGTAAGCTGGCTCTCTTCCAGGCACTTCCTTCTTTAAGCCTGACCCTCCACTGCCTCACGGCCGAGTTGAATCAGCCCTTCTGGGTGGCTGGAGAATCTGCCTACACCTCCCGCGAAACCCCTCCAATCCCCTGGAGGACCAAGGACGGCTGTTGTCATCGCCCGACGATCACTCGCGCTGGACTGAAGCGCCACCGCAGGTTAAAGCTGTTTTCTTCAGCCTTTCAGTCCTAGAGCAGCCACAGGCCCCGTGCAAGAGGCCAGGTCCGTCCACTCCCTGGTCCTGCACTGTGAGTAACTCTGGACAAACGGCCGCAGCTGGAGGAAGCAGGATTCCAGCTGATGCATTATGTCCCCAGAGACAGCGTGGGTCGAGCTGGGCCTGGCCGCAGCATCCTCCTGCTCCGGGCTCCTGCCCCGCTGCTCTTCCGCTGAGGAGGCTGCCAGGAGCGGCAGGGCCGCCTGAGGAGTGGCTGGGAGGTTAAGGACACTCTCATCATTCTGGGCTCCATCACGGCTGTGCTTGGTGGTCATCTCTGTAAAAGTACAAGGGACTCTGATTTACAAATTCAACTCGTTCCCGCCTGCTGGTTGTAACTCAAGTCAGTCCATTCAGGCTCAGGATCCTCTCACGGCCTTCGGAGTCTCTCCTGTGTACAGGCAGCCTCAGGGTCCTTGGAGACACTGGCCCAGGGACTCTGCGACCACACAGGAGCGATCTGTCACGTTCCTTCCAGAACTCTCTAAGGGTTAGATCTACATCCAGAGCCTCTGGAAGCACAGGGGGCCTGCATTCAGATCCTCACTCAAGACTTCGTTCCCAAGTTAAAACTAAAACTCCTGCCGGGGATTTAACTTAGTGGTTCGGGCGCCTGTCTTGCAAGCGCAAGGACCCGGGTTCCATCCCCGGTGACCCCATAACAATACTGGGTGTGGGGACCCACGCCCAGCAGCAACCAGTACCACATACCACAGTGCCGGGCGTGGTGGCTCACGCCTGTAATCCCAGCACTCGGGAGGCAGAGGCAGGAGGATTGTGATGTGAGTTGGAGGCTGAGCTGAAGGCCAGCCTGAACCACAAAGCGAGACCCTGTCTCACAAAAAACCTAAAAAAAAAAAAAAAACTAAAACTCCTGCCGGGGATTTAGCTCAGGTGGTACTGACCTAGCTCACAAGTACGAGGGCCTGAGTTTCCTCCCCAATACCACAAAAAAATTAAATGAAACTGAAATTCCAGTCATCACCCAAGTTGTTCATATGTCAAGCCAGTCAGGGGCCTGTGTACAACATACCGAAGAGTGGGCGGCTCATCACTTCCATGCACTGTGGTCCACGGCGTACTTCTCATGCACAGCACAATCTCCACGGCTTTTTTCATAGACGTTTTCAAACCTGTGAGTGATAAACACGCCTGTTCCATCTGCTCCGCTTCAACATCACCAGCTCACGGCCAGTACTGTTTCATCTCCCGTATTCTTCCCAGCCCAAGATTTTTGTTTTGTTTTGTTTTGTTTTTGAGACAGGGTCTCACTTTGTAGTTCAGACTGTCCCTGAGCTCACTGTGTGGCCCAGGCTGGCCTCGAACTCACAGCAATTCTCCTGCCTCTGCCTCCTGAGTGCTAGGATTACAGGCTACAGGCATGAGTCACCACGCCGGGCACTGTGGTATGTGGTTACCAGGATCTGGGACCATGCACTTCAAAGGCAGGACGCTGGAACCACTGAGGTAAATTCCAGGCCCCAGGTCTTTTTTATTTATTTATTTATTTATTTTTTGATCGATTGCTGTTGCTATTTGGTTTTTGCTTTGTTTTCGCCTTTTAAGACAAGGCCTCACTATGTCCTTCAAGCTGGGCTTGAACTTGCAGCCTCCCTGCCTCAGCCTTCCAAGTGCTGGGCTCATAGGCGAGGCCAACACAGCTCACTCTGTATGTCCAAGAGATTCAATAAAATACTGTGGGAATGTAACGCCAGCATTTGGGAGGCCGAGGCAGGAAGATTGGAAGTTCGAGGCCAGCCTGGATGACCTTATCCCCAAAATAAGAACAAGGAACACAGAATTCAATATTACTAGTGTAAGTCTTCAATGTTATTTCTCCTTTAATATTTTTAAGCAGCCAAATAAAAGGAAAGAGGAAAATCAAACTAATTTTTCTACAAGTTCATCATGCCAAACAGGATATCGAGGACTTGCTCATGAGTTAGTCCATACAGTAAGGAGACCCTGGGCGAACGCTCCATCACCCTCACCCTCGCGCATTCACTCAGTCATTCATTCGCCTGGCGCCTACACCCCGCAGGGGCACCAAGCCCTTCTTCCCACCCCCATTTTGAGATGAGGAGCTGAAGGATGAACTGTTCACTGTCACTTCTTGATCAGCAAGGCTTGGATTGAGGCCTCCACCTGCCTGACTCAAACTCCGCCCATTCTCCAAATCAGCTGTGAGACAAATATGGCTGTGGGAGGGTGGCCGGGCCTCCCCCGACCTACTTCAGAAAGCGCGATCTCGCGCGATCTCTGTCAGGCCATCCCCAGCGTGGCCTTCATGACATTCTGCACACCATGTTTCCAGGTACTGCTTTCTGTGATATTTGACCATGGTCCAGAATCCAAGACCACAGATTCAAAATGAGTCATTTTTTTTGATGCTTAGCAAAGAAATATGGAGTCTGAGGTACACTGTTAGGAAATATAATTTAGATTTTATTAGGACAGGACATAGAGCCAGATAAATAGTCTAGAAATCACCGTAGGAGAAAGGAGAAAGGCCACATGTCCAAGCATGCAGGAACTATAACCCTGCCAACCATGCTAAACAGGATTAATTACTCAGAAAGCAATTTGGAAAAGTTTTATAGTCAGGGGTGGTGGCATATGCCTCAGCACTCAGGATACTGAGGCAGGAAGATGGCTTTGAGTTTGAAGGCAGCCCAGAGGGCCAAGTGAGACCTTGCCTTAATCAATCAATCAGTGGATAATGAAGGAAGGAAAAAAAGTCATGTAGCCAACACTCTGGAGGCTGAGGCAGGAGGATCAAAAGATAATAATGCCAGGGATACTGTGTATTACAAAGGCCCTAGATTCAATTCCCAGCAGTGCCCTTCCCCCCAAAAAAACCTTATCACATTAAAAATCAATGCTTTGTTCAGCAAGATGCCCAACAAATAATATCTATTAGTATTTAAAATATTTTCTCCAAGATACCACTGATTATATTAAATAAAAAATATGATTTAATATTTCATTCTATAATTCAAGTTTTCTTAATTACAAAAGTAGAAATTAAGGGGTCAATGTGGTGGCTCATACCTATGATCCTAGCTACTCAGGAGGCTGAGGGAGGAGGATTAAAATTCAAGGCCAGCCTAGGCAATTTTACGTCAAAAGAAAAGGATTTAAGATATCTCAAGCATATTTCTAATTTTGAGGCTCTTGTGTGAAATATATTTACTATCTATAATCAGTTCTTCATGAGTTGGAAAGGATACAAAATACAATCTTTTTTTGAAACAGTCTTACTTTGTAGTTCAGGCTGACCCTGAGCTCACTATGTAGCCCAGGCAAGCCTCAATCTCACAGCAATACTCCTGCCCCTGCCTCCCGAGTGGCGAGATTACAGGCGTGAGCCACCACACCTGGCACTGTGGTGCGTGATATTGATTGCTTGTGGTTGTGAGTCTCCATGCCCGGCATTATGGTATGTGGTTACCAGGGATCAAACTCAGGCCCTTGTGCTTGCCAGGCAGGCACCGGAACCACTGAGCTAAATCCCTGGTCCACAAAACCCTTATAAAAATCTTTTTTTTTTTTTTTTTGGTTTTTTGAGACAGGGTCTTGCTTTGTAGTTCAGGCTGGCCCTGAGCTCAGCCTCAAACCCACGTTACAGCAATCCTCCTGCCTCTGCCTCCCGAGTGCTGGGACTACAGGCGTGAGCCACCACGCCCAGCCCTGTGGTATGTGGTACTGATTGCTGCTGGGGTGAGTCTCCACGCCCAGTATTGTTATGTAGTTACAGGGGATCGAACCGGGTCCTTGAGCTTGCAAGACAGGCGCCAGAACCACTGAGCTATATCCCCAGCTCCCTTGTAAAATCTTATAAAACAAGTGAGTCACAGAGGAACAAGAGAAACTTTCATATCTTTCATGTAACACTGCCAGTGTTTACGTAGAGATATTTACTTATCTTTAGTTACATAGTCCTAATCATTAGTTACCTTGCCGATCTTTAAGTTTTGAAAAAAGTCATAATGTAGTGTGTTAATTGCAGTACTAAACTCTAGGTTCCTAAGAAATCATTTATGGCTTGAAGGGAATCTCCAGTGGGCTGTAATGTGCCAGGTTTATCCTGTTAAATTCATTCGTGACTCAGCAGTTACTACCCTCAAAAAACCTGTCTCGAAAGCTGACTAAAAATCACTACTGGTTACCTAGAGCTAAACATATACACAAAGATACTGATGCTGTTACTTTTTTTTCTTTTGGAGACAGGGTCTTGTTATGTAGGTCAGGCTGGCACTGAACTCACTATATACCCCAGGCTGGCTTTAGATCCATGACAATCCTTCTGCTTCAGCCTTCTGAGCGCTGGGATTACAGGACACAGGGCTGTCATTCAGATTCTGATACCACTTCTTTTTTTTTTTTAGTTTGAAGAATGTATCTTCTACTCAGTATCCTTGTGTTTCTACGAAATATTTGCTGGGTGAATCGAAATATTAAGGTTTCTAAAAACAAAAATAAACTCTTTTAAATTCACTAATTTTCAAAAGATATGTTGAACTCTCAAAGTCAAACGCTCAGAAAAAAAGAAAGTTACGGTTCAGAGCAGTGACTCATTTCCTCAGATGATTCAACCTTGTGGCCTCACTGCGGCCTTGTCTTCCCCTCCCCCTTCCAATTTTAACTCACCACGAGGGAGAAAGAAGCCCTTGATATATGAGAACTTTTCCTGTGCTACTGTATGAAAACCTTCCAGATAAACCAAGTTCCTTCCACCGTCTTTCACAGACTTGCAAACTGAAGTTCCATTATAAAATTCAATTCTCCGTGGATCAAATTCAGAACATGCTACACAGACTTCCCTAGTTGGTATTTTAAAAATTCAGAGATTTCCCCCCCACCTCTAAAAAACAAACAGTCACTGGTGCAAAGATGATTTCATTAGAATATATTTTTTTCTGCTACACTGCACAAATCAGTGACATTTCCAGAAGACCTTTACACAAAGCAAACACAGCTTAAGGAATTAAGATAGTTTTCAAGTGACTTTTGCAGTCCCCTCACCGGGAGGAAAGGGGTAGTGGAAGCACGTGTTCGTTTCCCACTTCGGCTTCAGCCGGTACCCACAAGGTCTTGGACACTAACTACCTGCTGCAGCCAGGTGCATCTTTGCACTCTGACACACAGCCACCTGCGGCCGTCACACCCTCTCTGGAACATTTCTATTACTAGCTTCTCCTCACCCTTTGGTCTCTCACTGCAAGCAAGTTTCTGACCACAGCCCTAAAACTCACCTATGACACTAGCATCAATTCTAAAGAACTCTTTCGGAACTTACACCTTCCGGATCTTTCTATAGGATGTGGGCTCCTCCGTGTTCGCTGTATTTTCTGTTAATGCACTCGTCTCCCTGTCTGATCTCTCCCTGTCCTGACATCGGTGCCTCTCGGCCACCCACGCTCCTCACTCCAAGGCAGCTCGCTGGCATCTATGGTTTCACAATAACCTGTCTGTGGCCTAGATCTTGGGAACTCCTGCCCTATCTGCTGGGTATCTGAAGTCCCATGTCACAGCCACCTCGAACAGCCTCAGCCCTGCTCCGCAGGGGAGGGTGTGGCTCAGCCCCGAGCACTTGCCCAGCCTGCGTCTGCCCCTGGCTTTGTTCCCTAGCACCTCAGAAAACAAACAGAAAAAGCAAACAAAAACTGGTGCGCAATTTCCCTCTCCCCTTAAGCCTCTTCTCTTCCTACATCTTTACATGTGTAAACCGGGTAGCAGCCGCTCAAGCAGACCACTCCCTCTTCGCTCTCACCCAAACGTGGTTCTGCCACTAAAACACTTCTCAAACTACAGCACTTGAAGTGATTGTTCCACGGATAACAATGGTTGTTTGTTTTTTAAATATTAGGGTTTTGTGATCACATGAGTTTGGGAAATACTGGATTAAAAGATAATTTTTTTTTCTCTTAGAAGCAAGACTTTTAAGAACCTTAATGTGTTGTGAATCCCAAAGGCATACAATTTGAAGAATTTCCCAAATATCCTGGAAGACTTTTTTCTAAGGATTATCTTCCAAGATCACAGTTTTACAGAATACACTTTGAGAAATGTCACTCAAGTACTTCTCGTGGGGTACATGCTTGTAATCCCAGCACTTGGGAGACCGAGGGAGGGTCACTCAGAGTTCAAGGCCAGACTGAACTATATATAGAGACCCTCTCTCAAAGAACAAAAACACACCAAAAAATTTAATATTTCTTTCCACTCTGTAGCTATTGTCTCAACCAGGGAACTTCTCCTCTCTTGTGTATCTACAAATTTCTGGCCTCAGATTTCTCAGCCTTTGCCCACCCTTCATACAGTAGTCCCTAAACTGTCACTTTCAAAGGGACTTCCTGCTGAAAAACCCTGCCAGGTGGGTGGGGCGCTCTGACCTCAGCAGAACCTGGAGGCTGTGGTGAGAGAATTTCAAATCTGATGCAGCCGGAGCTACACACACACCCACAAGAATTTTCTACTGCTCAGTTTATAAAATCCAGAATTACTTAGAAAAGGTAAAGTCACTTCATGACCCAGCCTCTGGCCACTTTCAATCTTCACCTCACACCAAGCCACCCTGCGCTCCAAGCAAATAAAACAGCTTCCATTCCCGACAGGGTATCTTTGCTTTTGAGACAGGGTCTCAGTAGGCAGTGCACCCAGCCCTGCTAACACCTTCCACCTAAAGTGTCACCCATCGCTTGTTCCTAGGAGTAACTGCTGCTCCTCCTTTAACACATTACCGGAAGTAGGCGTCTCTCCTCCTGAGCACTTCCGGCCTCCCGCCCACTCCCCCGCAGAAGAGAGCACTTCACAAGTGTAGTCAATGAACTTCCATCACCACTAACTTGGTGTTTATCTGTGAACTCGTTTTCAACTAGACCATGAGCTTCCTGAAAATTAAGGGTGTGTGTTCATTCCTGCTAAGAAAGCCCAGTACAGTGCCTGGAATCTAACAGCTTTTCCACAAGCTCTTGGTGAATCTCTCAGTCTGTCTCTCTCTCTCTACATTTACATATATATACACATACACATGTATGTGTGTGCATATATATATGTATAAGCATATATAAATTCAGTGGCTCCCATTACACAATAAACAATATCCAAATCACTCGCTTTACTTTAAGGCCTTCTAAAAATTATTCTTTTCCTTCTTGATGATTCTGGGCATCAAACCCAGGGCTGCATCAAACACATCTGTTACTCCTGTATTCTGAGGCAGGAGGGTCACAAGTTTGAACCCAGTCTGGACAATTTAGAAATTGTGTGACTTTTAAAAAAGGTCCAGGGATATAGCTCAGAGCAAAAGCTACAGATTTGATACCTAGTACTAGGGAAAGAAAGGGGCGGGGGGCGGGTGCTGCACAAGTACTACTGACGATCATAAGAAAATTATGGGAAATTACCCAAAGCAAGTTGTTTGTTAGAAAACACACACCTAAGACAAAATGAAGTCATTCACCACTGGCTCGCCTCACTCGGGTTACAATCCAGTAGAGACCACAGGACCCAGACCCAAACGCCGGGCTGGCCCGTGTTGCTTCTCAGCTGTAAAATCGGAGCCCTCTTCCCCAAGGCTGCTGTGAGGCTGAGCAGGAATGAACACGCATGGCGCGCTTAACACAATGCCTGACTTGCGGCAAATGCTCAGCTCAACAAGCGCTCTCTCCTGTCACTCTCAGAGCACCCCCGGTGACCTCTTCAGACCCAAATGCACCTAGGACTTAGTCACGAAAACTTTAAAAAGATACGAGAGGAAGCCCTCTGGGCTGTCATTCTAACAAACTTTGGCCACTTTTTTTTGGTGGTACTGGGGATCAAACTCAGGACCTTGTGTTTGTGCCAGAACCACTGTAACAACCTCCAAAGATCCAGGTTCCTGCTTCTCCAAGTCCAGCAAAGTAGTGTTTGTTTTCCTCTCTCACCGGCTCCAAGCCGCTCAGGCAGGTCTGATGAGCTGTCATGAAAAATAGCTTTTATGGTCATCAATAATCAGTTTCACAAACATCTCCATGAACTGCAGGGTTTTCATTTTTTCAAAAGCTCATTTACAAATATCCTTCTATAAATACTAACTTTACTTTCCTTTTTTTTGTTTTGCTTGTTTTGAGACAGTCCCGCTTTTTTGTAATCCAGACTAGCCCTGAACTCACTATGTAGCCTAGGGAAGCCTTGAACTCACAGCGATCCTCCTGCCTGTGCCTCCCGAGTGCTCGGATTACAGGTGTGAGTCACCATGTCCAATTTTTACTTTCCCTTTTTAAATAGTTTTTCTGTATTAGTACAGAGCAACTCTCCAGTTAAAAATTTGCATGTGCAGTGAATTATTTTTCCTAGTTCATAGTGATTACAGGTGTAATACTGGAAGAAACCAAGTATAAAACAACAAATGAGTTTCCAAATCAATGGAACACTTCCCCTTACAAAAGTTTCATAATATTACTGGCCGAGTCCTGATTATAGTCTTGATTATAGTAACGGTGAGTAAGTAAAAGCCACAACCAAACGATGTTATCTGAACCTATTCGTAACTAATCCTAGGCCATGTGGAGGAAGGGCACCTTAACATGTAACTTAAGTTCAAACACTAGTAAAATAACAAAAATATAAGATGAAAGAAAATCCTAAGGAATGATGATTTAATCCAAGTTGACTACCATTACTAAGTCTAGGTTAGACTACATAGTATCAGGATCCATTAAATGTGTAGATGATATACAATCGTGTCCTAAAATTTTAATTTAACTCATTTACTTCATGTCTTAAACCAGGCCTAGTGGTGCATACCTGTAATTCCATCATTTGGGAGGCTGAGACAGGAAGATCGCCTTGAGTTCAAAGGCAGCCTGTGCTACACAGTGAGATCCAGACTCAAAAAAAGTTTTCTTTAAATTGTTTAACTTTTCATATATTTTGGTAATGTTTGAAAAAGTGGCCTCTAAAGCAAGATATATCATGTGCAAGTACAAATTCCCCATGATGAATGTTTATTATCATGTGTATCTAAAATGTACTTATAAATGTATTGCTTCAAAAAAAATTTCTTTGGACTTAGGAATCAGTTTTCCAAAAAGAAACAAGATGATAAAAGTCTCAGTTTTTGTTGTTGTTGTTGTTTTGTTTTGTTTTTTTTGACACAGGGTCTTGCTGTGTAGTTCAGGCTGGCCCTTAGTTCAGCCTCAAACTCACAGCAATCCTCCTGCCTCTGCCTCCTGAGTGCTGGGATTACCACGCCACCACGCCCGCCACTGTGGTATGTGGTACTGATTGCTGGTGGGTGTGAGTCTCCATGCCCAGCACTGTTGTATGTGGTTACCCAAAGGGGGATCGAAACCTGCCCTTTCGCTTATAAGACAGGCGCCAGAACTACTGAGCTAAATCTCTTTTTTTGACTATCTGCTAGTCCTATCCCATATTCCTTTAAAAAAAAAATTTTTTTTTAAATGTAGAAGCATATAGTCCCTATAAGCAGACCAGAACAGACTTGCCCTTGGCCATTTTCCCAGTCCAGATTTTGCAGCACACAACTATCTTTTTATTACTGCTGATTACATTAAGATTTCTCGGGCCAGGGATTTTGCTCAGTGGTTCCAGCACTGCCTTGCAAGAGTAAGGTTCCAAGCTGGATCCCCAGTAACCACACAGCACAATGCTGGGCTCAGTGGATCAATGCTGGTCATGGTGGATCATGCCTGTAATCCCTGCACTCAAGAGGCAGACAGGAGGATAGCTGAGTTCAGGACCAGCCTGAACTACAGGGAGACCCTGTCTCAAAAAAATCAAAACTTAAAAAAAAAAAATTAATTAATTCTCCTTCAAATATTGCCCAAATGCCCCCCACACTGAGACATGATATACCTCAGGCTAACCTAAAGCTGAGATCCTCCTGCCTCAGCCTCCCACTGCAAGGATTCAAGGCATGCACCACCACACCCAGCTCAAAAGCTTTAATGAAGCCTTCTCTGAGTGTTCTAAATATAGTACACCACACACTCTGTAACATCTAATATACTTTATCATCTTTGTTCTCCCCTCACCCACCCATGTAAGTTCCATAAAGTTTCCATTATAGGCAGATGTTTCCAGGTTGTTTTCACAAATGTTATCTCCTGCACTTAAAACAGTTCCAGGAACATTAGTAGGCTCTCACATCAATTTAATCTACCCTTATACTTACAAAACAATACTTAGAGGAAATATATATTCTACATAAAATAATAAGTGATTAGATGTTCAAGAACAAAATGAGTAAAATTCTTTCAAGAAATTACAACATTTTAAATACAGCAAAGTGAAAAAAGATTAAAATTGATGTATTTTCTCCCAAAGTTAGGTTATTTCTTGTAGTCTAAGTCTGTGGAAGCTTACCATCACCTTAACCTTAGTTAACTTAGTAACCAATTTTAATTATAATTTTCAGGCCCCTACAGACCAGTTCTGCCTAATTTGATCTCATCTACACCAGTTCTCTCCCAGTGTAACTAGTCTGGCAACTTTTAAGTTTGGCAAAGCAGGGAGAAATTACATTGGCTGCAACTCTCCATATTCCATTTTTGTAAACCTTTTGATACTCTATAATCTTTTCTCCTTAGTTTCTGCCATTTGATTCAAGCAAGCAAAAAGCTAGATTCTACTGAATGCCAAATACATTATGGTCAGGGATGTGAGATCTCAAAGTTATTTGTACTTGCTAAGTGTAGTTTTACAAATATAATCCATTCCTTTAAGGGGAGAAAAACATCTGACTTACCACAACTATCATTTTATAACTTCGGGAAATTTACAAGTTCTGTCACCTTTCAGATTACGGTTACTCCTAAAACTAGAGGAAAAAATTTCTTGATAACCTAATCCTGGATTATTTCAGAAGCTCAATATTAGACATGGTAACAAGTATTAATGTGGAGTTTAAATCATACTAAGTATCACGCCAACACTGTAAAATCAAACTACAGAAAATTACTGATATAGAGGAATACTTACAAAAATGTGTTTCAAAAACTATTTTCCAGCAAGTTATTCCTCACCTCCGATTTTACTTTTGAAGTGACTACATTTCTGCTCTTATTACACAGGACAACTTTGACCTTTAAGAGAAACTTCACAAGTCTATTTTCAAAGGTTAAGATAACTCTATAGGTCAGTTCTTTACAAACAATTCTGTACTTTCAAAAATGCTAAAGCTGCAATTTGAATTAAAATGATTTTCTTCATTTTTTTTTTGTGGTCAGGTGACTCACAAATTAAATCACTTTTTACCATCTGTCCCTGGCGAATAACATGGCACAACACACCAACACATACCATTTAACTAGTTCAACGAGTAATATAACGTGAGAATCTGCACTGTATAATTCCTTTATTTTCTGCATATTAGTGCTTTACCAACACTACAACCATAAAAAACACAATTCCAGGTACTGTACTTTTTAGTGTGGGGAGATCACAGTCTACAGACTCATTTACTTATATCAGACAAGATTAACCCATTCAAAACTTACTGCGTTTTAAAATTTCACATAAATACAGAAATTGATGCAGTTAAACAAAAACTTAAGGTTATTTTTAAATTCTTAGATTGCAACTTTTTTGCAGGCTATAATTACCTGCTCCATAATCACCAATTGCTATGGTTCAATTATAATCTTTGACTATGTCAATTATAATCTTTTATACTTTTAAGAAAATGTAAGTGAAAATTACAATTTGTTTCCAAAAGGTCTAGGATTTTCCAAATTTCAAATGTTTGCTTCCCGCTCCCCCCTTCAGTCAGACATTTCAAATAAACTAAATATAAACCACATCTCACCTGCAACATTCCATAATAGCAATCACTTGATGTATAAAATTTTAACTATGCCCCCCAGTTATTTTTAAGACACAAAAAATGGCTGCCTACCTACCTGTCTGTCACAAGTTAGAAATACTACATTTAAGAATTAACATGAGGGTTTCAAGTTTCCTCCAGTTTAGGCATTTATACTTTTTGTGCTTGTTTCAAGATGTTACTATAGCATTGATATCTGTGTAACCCATATTTATGTACCTTAAAATGTAATCATTTAAAACACCAACAATTACATTTATGGTGGAGCTTTGGGACTTTCAAAAAGCAACCAAGATATTCTTAAATGTATTTACTAGCTTCATTCCTACAGACACTGTAGTAAAGTGAAACTGAGTACTTCATACTTGAGTTGCATTTGAATTTTAAAAATCCCTCTGTGCCAGAAGCCTACAACATAGCACCTTTTCTCATCTGCTTTGCATGTTAAGTTTTACTCTGAATAGTTTTTAATATCCTGATGCTTCTCATACATCTTTGGTAAAAGCTCCATTATATAATATGGCCAAAACGTGAAGGACTAATACTGTCCAACTATACCTTGATATCCCGCTCATTTTTAGTTTTCAGATACCCTCATAGACAAAACCGACTCCACCTTTTCCTGTATACTGCGCTTGCAGTGTACATTTCTGAAATTCCCTAAGTTTAATTCCTTGAGGATCACTAAAATTAATCCTTAAGGCTAGAACCAGATGCTGCTTCACAATTCTGAATCAAGCATTAACATTTGGTTCAAAATATCATCATAGTGGTCTCAATCTAGTTACTGGTCCCAACCAGCTAACCTTGTTAGGATCTGGCTATCACCAGTGAGCAAACTGCTTATGCTTGAAGAAAAGTTTACATTCATTGTCATCTGTAGGTTCCTCTTCATCTCACTTCCCCTTGGTCATTCCTCAAGTCTACACATCATTCACTCATCACATTTCCTTCGTTAAAGGAGACAGTGTACTATTGAACCAACAGGATATCTACTTGCATGAATTAATCCTATAATCAAGCAAAATTAAATACCTTATTTTATAAAACATCTTTTCCAGTGTTCTAATTAATGGAGATGTGGATTGTTCATCTATTCAAAAAATGACATATCTTCAGCTTAATTGATTGCTGCATTGTGAAAACAGGAATGTGTATTTCTCCAACTAGGTAAAAGGTGCATATAATCTGAATTGTTAAATGCTTTTACTAGTTAATAAAGTAAACATTTTAGTAATTTTAAAACTACTGGTCTTAGATATTTGAATCAAAAGTATATATTCCAGTTTTGCCCAAGTCACTTAAAACATCTACAAATGTTTTATCTGTCTGTGGCATATACCATTATTGCTCCATTTTCTAGAAGGAGTCTATTTTTAAAGAGGGAAAACAGCAAAGTTACTACTAACTTTTGCAGTGAAAAAAATCTTGTTAGCTATGTTATGAGAAACTTGGGTTTTATTCCTACTCATGCGTGGTGTGTTTCAGAACTTAATAGTTAACATTTCAAAGAACTTCGAACATTACCTGTTTAACATACTGATGTTCAAGTGGAACATGTTACAATGATATTACTCATTATTTGCCACTGTGGGCTAAGTTTATCATACTGGTTTTGGAAATATAAAAGATCACATTGGAAATTACTAAGTTAAAGATAGAATTAATAAGGGAGGGTTGGGGAAAGGCCTTAAATATAAAAGACAAACGGCAGTTTGATTAAGCAATAATTTTCAGTTTACTAGATGAAACAGACTGGCAACATAGTCTGCATGGATGCAAAGTAAGCCATCTACAGCAAGTGATAAGGAAACTGGGCAAAAAGAAAAAAAGCATACATTGGGAAAAAAAAATCTATCGAAATAAAAAAAAAATCAAACCATTATAAAGGACTTCACCAAGAAATGCTATTTCACCCACCCCGTTTGTTGGAGGTCAACAAGAGCATCTAGCACTGTGTTCATTTCACTGTCGGATCTGAGCAATCTAACGCAAAGCCAAAAAAAAAGCAACAAAAAGAAAACCCAACCCTCCCCCCAACCATAGAACAGTAACTCCAGAGTTCGAATTCAAAAGAAGAGAAAGTAGCAATTGAAAGAGGTGATGATGGTGGCGATAATCCTATGAATGGGTTTTTGATTTCTCTCCTTCCGGGGGATGGGTGGAGAATGCTCATTAGGATTTGTAGTTAGAGGTTAACCATGTGAGCCCCTCGTAAAGTCCGTCCCCCGAGGTGGCACAGGAGGGCTGCACATACCAGTTCCTATCCCGAATCCGGGTCAGGCCCAGTTTCTCCTGGATCTCGTGGGGTTTCATGGCATCGGGCAGGTCCTGCTTGTTGGCGAAGATGAGGATTATGGCGTCCCTCATCTCCCGGTCATTGATAATGCGGTGCAGCTCCTGGCGGGCCTCGTCGATGCGGTCGCGGTCGGCGCAGTCCACGACGAAGATCAGACCCTGGGTCCCGGTGTAGTAATGCCGCCAGAGCGGCCGGATCTTGTCCTGGCCGCCTACATCCCACACGTTGAACTTGACGTTTTTGTAAGTCACCGTCTCCACGTTGAAACCTACAGTAGGGATGGTGGTCACCGACTGGCCCAGCTTCAACTTGTACAGGATGGTTGTCTTGCCGGCCGCGTCCAGACCCAACATGAGGATCCGCATTTCCTTGTTCCCGAAGATTTTGGATAGCACCTTCCCCATCGCGTCGGAACAGCCGGGGCCGGGGGCATTCAGGTGTCCCGGGTCCCCTCCGCCAACAACGCCGCGGCCGCCGCGAAACCGAAACGAAGGCTTCCTGCCGCGAGGGCGCCCCGCGGCCTGCGTGCAAGTGGCCTCCGAGGTCGGGGCAGAGGCCCGCGCCCGCCGCTCACTCGGACATCCCCCGCCGCACAGTCGCGCCGCCCGCCGCCGGCCCGGGTCTGCGCTGGGCGAGCCGCCGCCCTGCTGAGGCGCGGCCCGGCCCGGAACTGCCCTTCCCCCCCGGCGCCCGCGAGCGCCGCCGCGCTTCCCGCTCCAACGCCGCCGCCGCCGCCGCCGCCGCCTTCTCCACGGCCCGCCCGCCGGCCCGCGAGCGCAAGGCTCGGCGCCGACCCAGCCACCTGAGCGGGAGCGCGGCTCCGGCGCCCCGTCAGGTCATGGATCCTTGCGGGACCTCGGTGCGCCGCCTGCGGAAGAGACACAGAGGGAGAAGGGAGTTACCGCCGGAGTTCAGAAGGGCGAGCGGAGCCGAGGCGACCCTGCTTTCCAGCTCGGCCCACGGGGTTACCTCCAGCCGCCGCCCGGAGTGCAGACTCCCTCCGGCCTCCACCTCCTCCTCCTCCCAGCTCTGCCTCCGCCGCTGCCGGAAAAGGCGCGGAGGCAACCGCCTCACTTCCCCTCCCGTCCACGCAGGCGCAGCACAGGCCAACCGTTCGGACAAGAGCGACCTCTGCGAGAAGAGCGGCCCGCGCGCCGCGCGTCACGAGCGCCACGCGCCTAGGGGCGGGGCTACGGCGTCTCGGGAGGGCCGCAAGGCGCGGCCCGCGCGCGGCCGGCCTCCCTCGGGGTCCAGCCGGCGCCCACCTGTCGCTGTTGTGCTGCTCAGTCCCACGTTCTGTCCTCTGCGCTCCGTCCTGTGCTGCCACCGGGATGGGAGAGCAAACCACCGCGTGGAGCCCTCGGGCCCCCGTGACGCCCCCCAGCTGCCTCCGGGCCTGTCCCCCAGGTCCTCGGAACCTGCCGGTCACTACGCGAGCTCCCTGCGGCTCGCCCCAGCTTCGTGCGTTCTCGGCCTCAAAAACGAAGCCTCGTTTGCTGCGCTTGCTCTTCCCCGGCCCCTCGTCCGCTTCCTCGGTCCCCGGAGCCCCGTGTTTCCTGGGAGACACGTGGAAGCCCGGGATCCCGGGCAGAATCCGCCGGGTGAAGCAACCCACGTTTCTGCTGGGCTCCAAAGTGATTGCCCCAAAGTACTGACTTCTGAATTTTTGAACCCAGTCTCTGCCTGGCCAGAACCAGGCCACGTTCTTATAAATTACAGTGTTATCAAAGAGTTCCGTACCTTACTCTTTGGAGCTGTTTTTAAGGAGCTAAAACTTCATATTTGTCAACCCTTTCTGTGGGTTTGGTAGTAACCTCTCACCCACCCCCTCGCTCTAAACCTTGAGAAACTTTCACAAGAAGATCTTAGTATACGATTTCGAATCTCAACGTCTACTGCTTCCTGGATCTGGGCTTTCAACCTTGCTAAATTTATCTGCTGTGTAAACTGATCTTGCGTACTCACCCCACTTAAGGATTAACAAACACAATGTTTGTGAATGGCTTAAGAAATCTTTTTCTACCAAGTGGTGATAAAATCAAGTTTAAAATAATGTGAAGAAAAAAATAAGGTGAAGGTTTAAGTATCACGGGAAGAACAGGAAATAGAATTTTTTTTTTAAAAAAGAGGAAGTTAATTATCCCTAAATTTTTTATTATTATTTTTTTCTTCTTTTGGTAGAATTAGGGATGGAACTCAGAACCTTGAATTTGCCAGATGGGCAGCCGCTATATACCCAGCCTTCCCTCAGTTTTGTAATTTAGGACATAAAACTAGCTGTCCCTGGTGGCACATGGCTGTAATCCCAGGACTCTGGGAAGCTGAGGCAGAAGGACTGAATTTTAGCCTAGCCTGAACAATTTAGCGTTTAGGGAAACTCAAAATTTAAAAGTGAAGGAGAGTTCAGCGCAAAAGCCCTGGGTTTATTTCCCAGTACCGGGGGAAAAAAAAACAACTGTAAGCTATACAGAAAAATTCTTTCCAACTTTTTGCTCAAAGTCTGAGAAACTTACTTATAAACCAAGCTTCTCTGGACAACAGTTTCATTATTTCCAATCTGTTGAATAACCACATACAATATGCCTATGATATTCCCAACAAATATATTTTTGTTGTTATTGGTTTTTGTTTGTTTTGTTTTTGAGAGAAAGTCTGTAGTTTAGGTTGGCGCCGAACTCACTATGTAGCCCAGGCTAACCTCAGATGTGGCAGTCTGCCTGCCTCTGCCTCCAGAGTGCTGGGATTACAGGTGTGAGCTACCACATTTGGCTAGCATTTTTTTTTTTCAATTGTTTGAGACAGGCTCCTGCTGTGTATGTAGTTCAGGATGGCCTCAGACTTAACTGTGCAGCCCAGGCTGGGCTCGAATCCATGGCAATCCTCCTGCCTCAGCCTCCTGAGAGTTGGGATTACAGGTATGTATCACCATACCAGGCAGCACTTTAAAACTCTACCTGTATGAATGGCTTAGATTTTTTAATACATTTTATGTTTTCTATAACAACAGTAACTCACAGTTTCCCCTTGTTTCTTTTATCCACCCCCACCCACCAACTGGGGATCAAACTCAGGACATTGCACTTGCCAGGCAGGCCCTGGTACCACAGAGCTACATTCCAGGCTGTTTTCCCCTGTTTCTGAATTCCTATAATGGTAACATTCATTGCATATGACCCTGTCATATATTTCTGTTTATCCAATCTGGGTGAGAGTGTTCAAATAGAGTTTGAATTTGTGATCCTCCTGCTTCAGCCTCATAGTGTGCTGGGATTACAGCTGTGAACCACCAAACCTGGGTGCAATTTTTTGGGTGGGTACTAGGGATCGAACTTGTGACCTTGCATTTGTGAAGCTGTCACTGGACCAATTGAGCCAAATCCCCTGCCTGCAAATATTTTTAAATATAGAAAGGAACTCTATGGGAACAAGAATGATAGTTCACTCTTCATCCTCCCTTTGCCAGCTAAGGACCTGTCTTCTAGTTCTCTTTAATTTAAAAAAAAAAAAAAAAAGGTGTATCCTATTGAAAACCTTGATAACTCCACAGGAGTATGAAGACTTTCCTTTTTGGCTATATTAAAAGTGAGAGTGCTGGGCCGGGGAGTTAGCTCAGTGGTTCTGGCGCCTGTCTTGCAAGCGCAAGGACCCGGGTTCGATTCCCCGGTAACCACATAACAATACTGGGTGTGGAGACCCACACCCAGCAGCAACCAGTACCACATAGCGCGGTGCCGGGCATGGTGGCTCACGCCTGTCATCCCAGCACTTGGGAGGCAGAGGCAGGAGGATTGTGATGTGAGTTGGAGGCTGAGCTCAGGGCCAGCCTGAACCACAAAGCGAGACCCTGTCTCCAAAAACCTAAAAAAAAAAAAAGTGAGAGTGCTCCAACTAAATGAAGGTTTGAATTAGAGTTGATTTTTTACAAATCAACAGTTAACTGCTTTAGGCAGTAAACAGTAAGGTGACAGGATTAAGTGCCAGAAGGGTATGGGAAGAGCTTTATATCCTTAAGTTATTTCCCAAACCTTTTGGTTTACTTAGGTAAATAACTCATCCTCATTGATCATAGAAATTTATCTTGCTTGAGTAGGGCCAGATGTGATATTCCTTCTTTGTACTGGGAAGAGTCAGGGTACTGAAAGGGTGAGTAATTTCCTTATTGTCAATAAATGGTACAGAAAAGGTTTGAAGAAAGATTTTTAAAACTCCAAATCTGATAACTATTTTCTTTTTTTTTCTCTATGCTACTGGTTTACTGTGTTTTTGTGTGGATTTAGGAGGCTGGACTGCATGCAGCAATAGTTTTCAGCCTGGAGAGCTTTTAATGCCACAGAAATACTTGGACTCCATCTTATATTGAGTAAGTCAAAATAACAGAGATGATTCTGTGTTCCAATTGATGTGTAAATTAGATTGTCTGGTGCTTTTGTTCTTATTTGCATTTGTCATTTTGTTATGAAAGAACTTTAACATGCTATAAAATTTTGTGATGAGAGAAGTCTCCTGCTTTCTATAGATCCTTGAATTCAAATAAGAGATTGAAAATCTTACAACATAAATGCCTGGAACCATTCCTGGCATTATCTTTATAACAGGAGATTATTGTCTTAGTACTCTGTTCCTTATTCTTTGAAAAGGCAGAGTAGGATTGCCTCTATTATGTAAAAATGGTAAACAGAGCTTATATGGTTTGCTGGATCAAACAGTATTTCCAATCTAAAAATCTATTTTATATCCACTTGAACTGCTTTTAGACATATTTATTAAGTAATAGGTGTACTTCTTAAATTTGGTAATATTTTGTGGGTTTTTTTTTGTACAATACTATATTTGTAAAATAGCATTTCTCAGCTGGTGGAATGAATAAAATATATGCTTTTAAAAAAACATCAAGTGGTAGGGTGGGTAGGGGAATGGGTAAAAATGAGAATTAACCAATGTCATGTACTGGTACAAATTCCCAATGTTGAGTGTGATTGTGATATGTATATAAAATGTACCAAACAAGAATTCAGTTCTTTTTTTAAACGTTAAGTCAGAATAACTGGTGTGAAGGTCCTACCCACTAATATTTTTTAAAAGTCTATAAGTGGGCCGGGGAGTTTGCTCAGTGGTTCCAGCACCTGTCTTGCAAGTGCAAGGGCCTGGGTTCTATCCCCGGTAACCACATACCATACTGGGTGTGGAGACTCATGCCCAGCAGCAACCAGTACCACATACCACAGTGCCGGGCGTGGTGGCTCACTCCTGTAATCCCAGCACTCGGGAGGCAGAGGCAGGAGGATTGCTGTGATATAAGTTGGAAGCTGAGCTCAGGGTCAACCTGAACTACAAAGTGAGACCCTGTCTCAAAAAACCTAAAAAATAAAATAAAATTGTATTTCTTCCCAGGGTGGTTTGGGAACGTACTGTTTTTACATCAGCCATTTGAATCAGTAAGATTATTGGAAAGAGAAACATTTCCTATCTCAGAGATATCCATGACATCCTTCTGGAAGAAGCAAACAACCTCAGAAATTCCGTTTTCTATCAGGAGAGTAGTTTTTAAGCTACATCAAGATTTTTTTAGCCTAAACTAATAGAGTTTACAATGCTGATGTGCTTGAGTTTTGTTTTTCAGGAATAGAAGCTAGGTCATTCGGAGTATTTCATGGACTCCAGACTCGAAACCTTATAATTGACAGAGCAACGTGCTCACAGTGTTGTTTATTTGTTTTTGTTTGTTTGTTTTTCTCGTAGCTTGTGCAGTTCCGGTTGTCTGCTTGCATTTCCGGGGATCGGTTGAGCTGTCACGTACAGTAATGTTGACTGCTGTGTTGGGGCAAATGGAGTTCAGGGACTCTCCAAAGACACCACAGATCCAAGGCATAAAATCTCTGTCCTACTTTTATAGAGATTTCAGCTTAAAATTTTGTAACTTATGCATTTTATCCTTTGCATTAGTTTGTGTCCTTCCTCATAGATATTAACAAAATGACATATACGCAAAATGCTGACTTCTAGCTGATGAACACGTCGTGATGGTACTAAACAGAGGCACTGTTTGCAGACATCACACCTATTAGCTGAATTACGGTATCTTGTCTTGTAGTGTTGGTACTTCATCTGCCCGACTTCCTAACTTCCTGGTGGGTGTCAGCTTCTCAAAGGAATACTTATGATGGTCTGTGTGGTGGTAAAAACAAAGTAGAAACTGGGTATGGTGGTGCACACCTGTCATCCCAGCACTCAGGAGGCTAAGACAGGATGATTGCTGTGAGTTTGAGACCATCCCAGGATATTTAGTGAATTCAAAACCAGCCTAACCTACAAAGTGAGAACCTGTCTCAAAAACCCCAAAACAAAACAAAAAATATAAAGTAACATCAAATGCTGCTTCAAAGAGAGAATATATAAATGAATTTTTAAAATAATTGGAGAGCTGGAGATTTAGCCCAGTGGTACCACGCCTGCCTGGCAAATGCAAGGCCCTGATGAATTCGATCCCCAGTACCAAATAAATAATAATAATAAAGTAAGTTGGAAAGAGAAACAAAGAAGGAAATAAAAAAGAAAGGTTGGTGTTGGAACAGTAGAGCTTAGTAATGTTACAAACTGATGTATTAACCTAATCTAAAACCCAGGTTTGGGTTGGAAAGGAAGCATTCCTCAGAAAATGATACATAAACCCAGAGATGGTGGCATGTTCCTGTAATCCCACAGTCTGGGAGAATGAGGCAGGAAGGTTACAAGTTTGTACCAAACCTGGACAATTTAAAAGTTTAAGGGCCAGGGATTTAGCTCAGTGGTGCCATGCCTGCCTGGCAAAGGACAAAGTTCTGAGTTTAATCACAAGGTCCTGAGTTCGATCCTCAGTAATAAAAAAATATAATTTTAAAGCTTAAAAGGTGCTGGGGGTGTAGCTTAGTGCAAAAGTCCTTGGTTCAATCTCTAGCGTAAAGCAAAACAAACAAACAAAACCTCATACCTAGATAGATCGGTCTGAGATCTGCTGCACGACCTTTTAAAATTTTGCTTTATGAGCCCACATTGTGTGTGTACCCAGAACAAACAATGGAGCGGCTTTTATGCTGCTCAGAACCTTTGAACTTCAGTGAATAATTCTCTGTAGTAGATCCTGTGACAGATGCAGTCTAAGCAGAGGGACCAAGATTTGTAAGTGTGGAAATACTTGTCAAATCCTAGGTAAATATCACACTATAGGCAATTTAACAACAGCTTCGCTGGACACAATTTCTGGGTTTGTTTCTGTTTCAAAGACGAAAGATTTATATTCCAATAGACTCAGAAAAACACCCGCTGGATCACACGGGCTCAGGTAACAGGCAGGTCACGGTAGCCGGCTGAGCGGAAGACTAGCTTTAGGGTAGCGGTACAGTTTCTCAAGCCCGGTCAATGGTGTTGGACCCCTCTGGTGGATTAAAGCTTCCTGCTGTCTTTTTCCACTGTGAAGAGATCAGCTGCGCTGTGTGATGTTTCCAGGTTAACTAGATTAATGCCAGAAAAGGATCTGATGCTGGGGTCCGAAGCCATCTCTAAGCTTCGACTTAATTTCCAAATGTAAAAATGGGTCTTGTTGCTGCCTGCGGCATCTTTTTTATTGTTCAAAATAAGAAAAAAACAAAAAACAAAAAAAGAACCTCGTGAATTCAACATGCTTGCACAACAGTGACCTCGGTTGTGTTAAAATGTTTACCAGGAACTTTATTACAATGTCAGTATGGATTAACCTTTAAGAATATATCGGAGATTCTAGGAGTTGAACAAGTGCCCGGTGTATTTGACTCCCTTACGAGTTGACTTTCTCACGAGAAGAAAGAGGTCAGCTGTGGAGGAAAGCAGGCCCGGCCGGTGTAGCCCTATGTGGGCCGGTCTGCACACCAGCCCTTGAGATTCTGGAGCCAGATTTAACATTCCGTTACCTGTCCTCCTAAAGCAAACTCCAGTAGTGGCTTCTGCCATATAAACACAGAAGCTATAGCTCTTATAATATTTATTATTGATGTATTTATTTATTTATTGTTTGTTGAAACAAGATTTTGCTATCTAGTTTAGGCTATCTTTGAACTCCTTATATAGCCCTGGGCTTGAGCTCTAGGAAACCCTCCTGCCTCAGCCTGCAGAGCTCCCAGAATAACTTAATACATTCCTTCACACTACTGAAGTAGTGTCCTTAATGCAGAAACATTCAATCAGCATCCTTTGTCCTAAGCAGAAGATAATCATACAAATGCATAGATTCCTGTTTACAGACAGATGGGAAAGGCATCTTTTTCTCTTAATTCTTTCTTCTGAGTTTGACTAAAACTCTAGACCTTACATACAAGAGAAGCAAAGCCAGAGACGGTCACGCACACCTGTAATTCCAGCTGCTTGGGAGGTGAAACAGGAGTGTTGCAAGTTTAAAGGTAGCCTGGACAACTTAGCGAGACCCTAGCTCACAGACGTGGAAAATAAAACAAAAGCTGAGCAGAAGACTGATGTGTGGGAGGAAGAGCAGACCACTTGGGGACGGAGACACGGACCGCAGGGCAGGCCTGTGAGTCTGCTCGGCCAGACTTGGAATTTAGCTGGCAAACTGGCAACACCAACAGCCTTTTAAAATAAAAAACAAAAATACTCTGTCTTTAGCCAAAGTTCAAGGAAAAGGGCCACCTAAGAAGGCAGAAAATTTTTAGAACATAACCACTCCTCCAAAACACCGCAGGAAGACCAGACCCCTCTGTATACTGACAGGTGCAAAAGCTGGCTGGGGCCCGAGGGTTCCTCTTGCTCAGTTGGTCGCCAGCGAATGGAGTCGGGACAGAGATGTCCATCACCCTGTGATGAAGGCCACTCCACCCAGGGTGTCGAGAGTCTCTACAGGACCTGGACTGCAGCCCAGCTGGGCAGTTGGGAAGCCCTGTCCCCTCCCTGCTGGACAGTGCCAAGGGAGACCTCGCGGAGAGCCGGGAGGAGGCCAACCCCTCACTCAGCCTGAGCCCCTGCGGCACTGGTATTGGAATATTGTAAGAAATACATTCTTGGCTCTTGCTTCTGGTTCCTTGCATAGAGCATCTAGCACTCTTGGAATGTCCCAAATGATGGGAGAATCGTATCCTCTGATTTCCCTAATAACCCCCCTTTCAACCGCATGGCATTTCTGCTAGCACGGTGACCCTTGGAGGAGGCGCTGGGTTGCCAGAGGAGCCCACCTGGTGGTCAGTGGGCTGGACATTTCGGCTCTGATCCCAGGACTCCGGGGCGGGGAGCAGAGAGGACGTGGGGACTCGGTGGTCAGTGACTTAATCAATCACTCTTACAGCACGGTCCCCCCCCCACCCCCCCGGTCTGCCCTGAATGTCTGGAGAGCTTCCAGGTTGGTGAAGACCTCAGGGCCAGAGCAGGCTGGTGTCGCCAGAAAAGACACAGGCGCTCCGCGCACTCCCGGTCCCCAGCCACCCTGTGTATCTCTTCCGGCCTTGTGTTTTTATAGTTCTTCCCCAAGTTCTGTGAATTGTTCCAACAAATTGCAGAACCCAAGGAGGGAGTCGGGAGCCCTGTGTGTGGCCACTTGGAGTGGGAGGACCGCCGAACTCCATCGCTGCTGTGATAACCGAACTGGAGAACAGCGCGTAGGACTCAGAGCTGTGGAACTGCCTATATGAGGGTTGACCTCAAGCAGTTAGCATTTCACCTCCGACACCGTCCTGGGCATCCACGCGGGGCCGGTGTGGGGGTGCACGCCTTGAACCCCAGCACACAGCCGTGCAACTGGAGCTCCGGGCCCATCTGGCGGGAGCAAGGTGAGGCTCCCTCGTGTTAGAAGCTGCTCACTAAAAACAGACGGTTAAATGAGATCCAGAGTCTTAGGATATATATGCCTTTAAACTATTTCCAAATATATTTATTTGACGGTATACATTACCACGCGTCAGAACTTCACTTCCCTTTATGACCTGGGTACAACTCCACATTCTGATTACCCATTCAGCTTAGGGAAACAACGTGGGTGGCTTCCACCTGTTTACTCTTGTGGACAACGCAACAAAGAGCAGTACATTGTCTCTGCTTCTGATCTTTGAGTTGATATGAATGAACCAATAAATGACCGCACAAAGGTACTTGCTGTTTTAATAAATGTTGTGATCAAAAGGATAAATCACATTTCTAGTTCCTGTTATCATTACATTAATTCAAAGAGCTTTAGTTGTTTTGTTTTTTGTTGCACTGGGCAGTGAACTAAGGACCTTGGATTTGGGCATAGTGCCACTAAGCTAATTCCTTGGCCCTTGTATTCCTTTTGAAAATGATAATCATAATTCATCTTATGAAAGTTATTATACAAATATTCTTCTGTAGTAAATATGGAGTATCATGTATCCATATATTACTGTGACTATAGACTCTCTCACAGAATTTTGGAACTAGGATGCAATGATTTTTCCTTTCTTCTTTTTGGTTTTTTTGAGACAGGTCTCTCTATGTAGTTCAGGCTAGCCTTGAACTCCCTGTATAGCCCAATTGGCCTCAGACTTGTGGTAATCCTCCTGCCTCAGCCTCCCAGGTGCTGAGATGACAGGTTTGTGCCACCATGCCACCTGATCTTTTTCCTTTATTTCTTGCCATGTTCCGGGCTCTGTTTCCCCTTGAGAAGTGAGCTTTGCCACAAAATGAATTAGAACTTTATCATGGAGGAGGAGGGGAGTGACAGAGGCAACAACCTGTGCCTTTTTTTTTTTTTTTTAAGGTTTTTTGAGACAGGGTCTCACTTTGTGGTTCAGGCTGGCCCTGAGCTCAGCCTCAAACTTACATCACAGCAATCCTCCTGCCTCTGCCTCCTAAGTGCTGGGATTACAGGCGTGAGCCACCACGCCCGGCACTGGTATGTGGTACTGGTTGCCGCTGGGGTGAGTCTCCACACCCAGTATTGTTATGTGGTTACCGGGGATTGAACCCAGGTCCTTGCACTTGCAAGACAGGCGCCGGAACCACTGAGCTATATCCCCGGCCCCAACCTGTGCCTTTGATATTTCTTTCTATTAATAGAGATGCTTTTAGACTAATTAGGCCTCAAAGCAACCACTGGGAGAGTATGTATATCCCTTTGGTCATAAAGAGTCCTATCAGAAACCACAGTGTAATGTAATATCATTATAATAACAATGTGAGTTATTAACAATGTGAGCTGCAATAACATGTGCTTATAAAGCATCCCCAGGAAGCACCATATTGTGTATTCATTCACCCATTACATCATAAAATAGAAATAAAGTAATATTAAAAGTTCTCTAATAGTGCCTGTATCATATGTGATCAGAGTGACTCATGAGACCATACTCCAAATCACTTCTTTCTGAATTAAAACAGGCAAACCATGTACATTGTGGATTTTTAATTTTTGAGAGAGGATCTCACTGTGTAGTTTAGGCTGACCTTGAATTTACTATGTAGGCCAAGGCAGCCTCAAACGCATGGCATTCCTCCTGCCTCAGCCTCTTTAGTACTGGGATTACAGGTGTGCATCACCACACCTGGCTCTATATTTTGGATATTGAAGCAAAATGAGCAACTTTAAATGTTGCCTCATTATCCAAAAAAAAAGTCTTGTCTATCAAAAAAATTCAGGTAGCATATCTACCCCTGGATCAGACAGAACAGAAATAATACATATTTTGAAGATATTATCTTTGCATGAATGTTGTTTCTTTGCATAACTTAATGAATGTACCTAAAAGACAACAAGTGATAGACACTCCTTGTCGACTAAGTTACATTCCCATGATTAGGTCGTTAAATAAATCAGTAGCTAAACAAGGAATTGCATACAGTATGAACACTGCAATATTCAGAACAAAGGAATGGTCAAAGCAAACTCCAACTTGATGATTCTGCTTTTACTTGCATAATTCTCACACTCAACACTGTAATGTGCAACAGGACATAAAAATAGAGTACTGTACGGTACATGAGCAAATGTTACAGTAAGGAATAAACAAGGTGTACTGTACAAAAGGGACAGTGAGGCTCTAGCCACAAGATGTACAGAACTGCACAGAAAAAAAAAAGAAAGATGGGTCGTAAGACTAATCAGTTGTTTAACAAGGAATATTGTATTTATTTTTTGGGTGAGAGAATGAGTTAGGCTCTCTCTGCCTCTGTCTCATTCTCTTCCTTTCTCTCTCCCTCTTTCTCTTTTTTTGCATTACTAGGGATTGAATCTGTGGCCTTTACAATGAGTGACACCTCCAGCCCTTTATTTATTTTTTATTTTGAAACAGGATCTTGGTAAACTGTCCAAGCTGAACTTGCAATCTTCCTGCCTTAGCTTCCCAGAGAGCTGAGTTTACAGGTATAGGCCACTGTGTTCTATTTGGTCACTCATTAAAATGAGCAAAAGCTATATGCAATTTTAAAAAAAATTTTTTTTTCTGAGGCATGGTAGCACATGCCTATAATCCCAGCACTCAGGAGTCTGATACAGGAGGATCACTGCTAGCTAAAGCCAGTCTGGGGTACATAGTGCATTACAGGCTAGTCTGAACTACATAATGATACTCTGTGTGTGCAGAGATGCAATCAATAATATGATAAATTGTTAAATATCAGGATTTTAATGCACAAAGTTTCAGTTTGGGGATGTGATTTACTACATGTCAAATCAGGCTCAATGTAATAAATAGCTGTGCTATTATGGGGTACTACTAACTTCTAATAGACCAAAACATTTCCACAGAACTCTTAGTTGGAAGTTAAAATACATTCAAAGGGGGAAAATGTAGGCCCGCGAGTTCTGAGTAGATCTACAGCCTCCTGAGTGCAACACTCAATAAACAACTTTAACTGATGACTGTTAGGATTTACTCTGACGGTTAAAAAAACTGCCACCAGAATCATTTTCTGGATTGATGAGAGATTGTGTATTTATCGCATGCAAGACTCTTCTTCCAGGGCATTATCAAGACAAAAACGTGTTGGGCCTGGCTGTAGTTTGGGGGCAGTGCCAGGTGACCCCCAAGGTGGTAAGGAATAGCAAAAAGGCTGTCTGTCCAAGGCCCTTTCCTCGGACCCCTGCCCATTAATGTTTCCCAAGGACTCACCTGTAACTGTCTCAAGTGCCGTAGGGCGGTGTTTCATGTACCGATCGGGACGCTTTATTTGAGACACAGGTTGTCTAATCTAAGTTTAGAGCCACCAAAAATCACCATCACACAGGTGGGAGTCGTGGCTGTTTTACCAGAAAGACGTGAACTTTCCTCCTTGTAGGCGAACCACGGAAACTAAGCATGTGTCAGGGCGATCAGTGCCTGTCAGGTCTGGAAGAATTACCATTTCTTCCCCATTCCAGCCTCACTGCAAAAGCCCCTGTTAGATACAGACATAAACTTGTTCTGGCTCCCCTTTACCACTAACACTAGTCGGGCTCACACATTCATCGGTCTTACCGAGATGACTGTTGTTCAGAACAAAAGGGCACTGGACCTATGAAACAGAACCATTCATGTCCTGGCCTTCCTTAGCATGGAGACCATGGACAACAGACGCACCATGACTCACATCATGTTTCCAGGCCTCCTCCTCACTTTAAATCAAACAGAGAAATCTTAGCCTCAGGCCGAGGCAGGAAGATGCCTGCCAGTTCCAGGCCAGCCTGGACTGTGAAGAGTTCAAGGTCAGGGTGAACTACATAGCGACATGAAAGAATACCAACAAAATCTCAGCCTTTTACCCGGATGATTTGGTTCTCTCTTGGACTCTCCCACTGCTCCTTTGCAGTGTATCAACAAACTCAACTCTTCTATAGTCTTTTTATTTTATTTTTTTTGAGACAGGGTCTCGCTTTGTAGTTCAGGCTGGACCTAAGCTCAGCCTCCAACTCACATCACAGCAATCCTCCTGCCTCTGCCTCCTGAGTGCTGGGATGACAGGTGTGAGCCTGTCATCAGAAACCACGCCCGGCACTATGGTATGTCTTCTGATTGCTTCTGGGCGTGAGTCTCCACGCCCAGTCTTGTATGTGGTTACTGGGGATCGAACCTGGGCTCCTGTGCTTTCAAGACAGGCGCAGGAACCACTGAGCTATATCCCCAGCCCCCTCTTCTACATTCTTTGACTTTTGTTTTGTTTTGTTTTTTGAGATAGGATCTCACTATACAGTTCATGCTGGCCTTGAACTTGCATGGATCCCAAGCAGCAGGAATATAGGTGTGAACCACCGTGCCCACTTTACTCTCTGATTATTGGTCAGTTATTTTTTACCACCCAGCACCAGCCTCTCACACACCTCATCTCGCAGGGCAATACAGGTTAGTTGTAAAAGGGCAAAATCCCACAGCCAGACATGGCCTAGCTTTGTTTACTTGTTTGTTAGTTGAGACTGATGAGAAGCAAACAACGTCTGCCCACCGTGTCACCTGCAGTTCCAACTTCTTGGGGAGGCTGAGGCAGGAGATTACTCGAGTGCCAGAGTTTGGGGCCACGTTGGGCCAAATAGTAAGAGCTCTATCACTATAATAATAATAATAATAATAATGAATAAAGTGAAAAATTGAAAACTCATCTGTTGTTCCAGTACTGTGGGAAGCAGACCCATGACAGCCCCAAATTCAAGCCCATTGTGGGCAACTTAGTGAGACCCTGTCAAACTTTTTAAAAAGCTGTTGGTAGTTGGTGGCTAAGGTTATAGAGCAGTGCAAATGCCTGAGTTCAGTCCCCACTACTGAGGGAAGTTCTTTAAAACTCTTTTTAAAAACCCAAACAGGGCCAAGGATTTAGCTCAGTGGTTCCAGCACCTGACTTACAAGTGTGAGGACCCCGGTTCAATTCCAGGTTAACCACATACAGTACTGGGCGTGGAGACTCATGCCCAGCAGCAATCAGTGCCACGTACCACAGTGCAAGGTGTGGTGGCTTATGCCTGTAATCCCAGCACTCGGGAGGCAGAGGCAGGAGGATTGCTGTGATGTGAGTTGGAGGCTGAGCTCAGGGCCAGCCTGAACCACAAAGTGAGGCCCTGTCTCAAAAAAAACCAAACCAAACAAACAAACAAAAAAAACCACTGATTGGAACTGTAGCTTAGTACTTAGCATCCAATATTGTATCTATCAATTCATGAAACAATACAGATAAAATGTACAGAATGCTGAAGTAGTGGTTATATAACCACCAGAGGGTCAAGCTGAACCATTATAGGCATCAAATACAGAGATTCCCTGCTTCAAATTTAAGTGACAGTTGAGGGACAAAATAAGTTTTATTTATGCCACCTGTGTAATACATATGGCTCTGAATGTAAATAGACTACAGAACTCTTCTTTTAAAATTGATTTTATTAGTACGTTTTATACATACATTATAATCACCTTCAACACTGAGAGTTTGTGCCTGTATATGACACCTCATTTTTTCCCATTCCTCTCCTCTTCCTACAACTGCTGTCCCATCTATATATAATATATATACACACATAAGCTTTGTTTCCTTTTAACTATCAAATTTTTCTTGGAGGATGAGAGGCTTCACCGCAAGGGGGCGCCTTACCTCTTTGGTTCCTGCTCTTCCTAAATTCTAGTTGCCCAGATTTTTCTTCTGTGAACTTCCTCCTTTAGTTTGTTGAGGTAAGTGAGGAGGGCCCCAAAGCATTAGTGCTTTAAATGTCTTCTACCGATTGGAGTCCAGTAGCAACGCCCCGCGATGGTAGAGTAGCTCCACCCCACTATTCACCCTTTGTTCCTTTCTTCTGGACGGTGCCCATCTTTCTCAGGGAGGATATTTCCCCTCTTATTTTCAGGTTTAAAACTAGAACACTGCACAGGCTTGCACTGCTCCACCTAGCGCTGGGGAAAAGCTGCAGACCAGGAAGGGAGGGTGTCCGGTTTATTTCAAGAAGCGAACGCCGCAGCTCGCAGCTCACCAGCGCCTCTCACTCCTGTTCGCACGTGCGAACTTGACCCGGCCTGGCTGTAAGGGAGATGCGGTCTCTCACTGGACGTCAGACGCCCAGCTAGACATTAGTGTGACACAGCGGGGGGACGGACTTTGGGGACGATTCACGCCCGGCCACAGTCTCATTTTCTTTCCATCGGTGGCTTAAGCTCGCGTACTTCAAGTTACAGAAGTCCTTGCTGAGAGAGGCAGACAGGGATTACATGCTGCAAGGACGGAGGTGGCGAGGGGAGCTCAGATTAATTTTTAAGAGGTGAAACACTGCCGGTGGGGATAAACCGAGGGGCAGCTGCTGCAGACCTTCTGTGGCTGGAGTCTTTTACTTTCTTCCCTCGATCCCTGCCTGACCTAAAGTTGTTCCCAATGAGCCTTCTTCCAATGGACCCACTTGCTAGCTTGCAGCACGACGCGAGGCCTGCGCGAGCAAGAAAACGCCTGGCGACTAGACTCTTGCGTTCCCTTTTCTCCGCGGCGTGTCCAGACACAAGTAGGCGCGTTAAGACCAGAATGACCAAAGTTTGATAAACAGGAACCAAGGTTGGGGGTTCACTGCGAAGCGGCCGGGCTGGAAAGCGCGCTGAGCGGCTGCGGCACCTCCGGCGACAGCCCCGCCCACATGGCATCACATGGCCTTCCGCGCCAATCCTATCGTGTGGGTGTGTCTGAAGAGAGCGGTCGGCTCCGCCCCGCTGCCCGTGACGTCAGCTCCGCTTAAGCTTTAGTATGTTTCTGCCGCAGTTTTGAA
>PVIR01006998.1:0-63067 GCA_004026965.1 Petromus typicus
TTTTTTTAAAGCTTTGTACTCTAGGAAACACTGTCCTTATCTTACTATCTCAAGAAAATTCCATCTAGGTTGCTTGAAACACTATTCAAAAATGATGCTATTTTTTTTCCTTCTAGAAACCAAAATTGTTAGTTTCAGATTTGATCTGAACAGTAATTTGGTTGATTGAAAAATTCTAGTAGTGATGTCAAAGTCCCTTCTATATAATCATGAACTCTACAATAGTAACATGTTGATATCACACAGCCTAGTGGTTAATTATATTATATTCTGGATGAGTCATAACTATTCTAAATATGTAAAATTTGCTTTTACAATTTGACTTTTGCTTCCTAGGACTGTGTTTATTCATGCAGTATCCAACATTTTATAAGGGATGGGCGGTGTACCTCTGTGGCACAGCACTTACCTCACAAGCACAAGGTCCTGAGTTTGATCCCTGGTACTGGAAAGGAAACAAGAAAACCAGGAGCTTTGGCACCCACAATTTCCAGATCTAAACATTGGTTCAAGCACTGGGCGTGTGATCCTAAGTGATATAACATGTTTTCTTCTCTGACATCGTTCGTATCATAATGAAAAGTGACAGTATGAAAATAACAAACAAAAGCAGTCATTTCAGATAGTGACAGATGATATAAAGAAACTGAAACCAGTTGATGTGCTAGAGACGTACAGGAGTGGTGGGACAGATTATGTGATAGGCAATGAGAAGACCTCAGTGGTGGTGATGAGGGTCAGTTTTTGAACCCAAATCTGGAATATGAGGGCCTGGCCAGGCAGATATCTTGGGAGAGAACAATTCACACAGCAAATATACCCTTACAGTTCTGCTCCCGACTCCTATAGTTCCTCAAAGAATGTAGTATACAAAGAAGGTAATTGCTAAATATGAGATTGACAGTGAATATGACTGAGAAGAAGAGAGAAGCTTGGCTTCTCTGCTGGGAGAGAAAGAGAAGAAACTCTCCGAAGGGCAAAATTTGCTGTTTGTTGGGTTGAGCAAGAAACAATGGGCTATTGCATTCAGCGTGTCGTCTTCTGTCTAGCAGGTGGCTCCTTGTGCCAGAGTTTTGCAGAGTCAGGAGACAGAAGCACGCACTGAGGGCTTGATGGTCTAAGGCCAAAATTTACCAGGTTTTCTATCTTGATTATGTTCTGGGCTGTTGCTTTCCACAACTCATCATCTCTGCAAAACTATGTTGTGGGAAAACCGTAGGATGAAGGGTGTCACGAGGGGAGATTCCCCATCAGGTGTGAGAATCAAAACCTGGTGTCCCTGGGCTTTTCACACCTTTCAGGGTGCATGCCTCGTACCCTCAGCGTTGTCCCGCCCCTCCAGCTCTAAGGCAGCGTGGGGGAAGAAAGAGCGCCCGATTGGGAAGCAGGGGAATCGGGTTCTTTGTCTCAGCTGAGCCATTAGCCAGCCAGCTGACCTTGAGTAAATTACCTAACCCTCTTCAAAATAATTTTCTCATCTGTAGAATAATGAACTTGAATTAAATTATACTTAGAGTTTCTTCCACTTCTAATGTTCTGTGACTCCATAAACTCAGCAAATGATTTCTATTTTTGATAACAGAATGCAACATTTAATAATGGCTGACTCAAGGCTAAATAGGTTAATTCAACTGATACTACAATGGAAGAAATTTAATGTAGTTGCTAGTAGCAAGGATTTAGGGCCTGATGGAATTATACCAAATTTGTATTAGATGTAGCTTTTGAGATGTTCACTTATTGGCTGTGAGCCTCAGTTTCTACATATGTAGAACAGGGCCGTTGATACTGACTTTGCAAGGCTGCTTTGGATTGAAATCAAGTATTATTTGTAAAGCACAGTATCCAGGTTTTTCTGCTTGGTGCCTTGAATCTCATATTATTCCCATTACTTTCATTGTTATTAAAATGATTTTCATGTAAGTTGCCATTCAGCTCTATTTCTGAACCACATAGCCACTGATGAAAATTTGAAAAGAATATCAGTAAAACATGCCCACTCTTCACAGAAAAATCAGATGTATTTTTCAGAAGTCACAAATCCCCTAGGAACCAAGCTATTGCAACAGGAGCATCAAACTTCCATTCTGAAGAAGGTTTGGAAGGGCTCAGAGAAGGAGCTCTTTGGGCAGCAGGATCCCTGGGGAAGCTTTCTGCCGCCAGCCTGGGTGCTGCTCCCTTTTAAGTGCAAAGGAGCTGCCAGGCAGCGCCTCCAGATGGAGGGCTGGACAGGCCCACCCACCCAAGCTTTCTGTTTTGCCGGATCAAAGCCCAACCCTCTGTGGCACAAGCTGCATCCTGGTCCTGGTTCCTCCTTGTGTCCCAGAAGGGGGACTCCAGAGCCATTAACATCCCCATTCGGACCTGTGTAGATCCTGGGGATGCAGAGTTAACTTGTAAATAATTTTGTTGGTTTTTCTTAGATTTGGGTGTCTTCCTGATTTCACTGAGTAAAGCTGCTTTAGAGGAAAACTTCTGCCTTCTCAGTAAGCAGGTCGACAACTGATGCAGAGAGGGGCTGAGTCTGTAAACTTCTGAGTTTTTCCCCTCCCGCTCCCCATCTCTTCCAATGTCCTGCAAGAGTAGCCTCTAGCATGAAGTCAGGGAGTGTTTTTTTGAATGAATAAGTGGGTTTTTTTTTTTTCTCTCTCTTTGCAAGGAAATAGCAGCATGTTAAAAAGCATCTCCTGAATATGCTGCTCTCCACCCTCCGGCCTCTCCCTTCATCGTCCCATAGGCAGATTCGCTCCAGCTGCAGTCGCTCCTCTCAGAACCTCACATCGTGTGTGTGTGTGTGTGTGTGTGTGTGTGTGCGTGCGTGCGTGCGCGCGCGCGCGCGCACATGTCAGATAGGGAGGAGTGGGGAGAGGTGGATAATATTATGTCCAGAAATTTGGTACTGAAAGAGCAGACTAGTTATAAAAAATAAGATGAGATTAGAAGTTGTTAGGAACTGAGTAGATCCATTTATTTATTTTTTTAACCTATTTGTGATTTTTTAGTTTGTTTCTGGCTACCTGTTAATGTTGTGCTATTCAACAGTAGTCTTTGATTTTTACCTTTCTTATAATTATTTTTCTTTCATAAAATGAATAAGGAGTGTTCCTTTGTGGGAGGCTAGGGATAGCCCTTAAGTGTAGTATGCAGTGTGTGTTTAAAAAAAATACAAGACATAAAAATACTTGACCTAAACCTATAAAGAATTACTCCATTCACCTAAGTTTTCATTTTACTTTATCACTAGCAATTTCTAATCTATTTCTAGTTTATACTCTTCTATTGTCAAAGACAGCATTTCCTTGAATCTGATAGAAGTTGATTCAGTTCATAGAAGATACAAATTAAAAGAAAAAAGAATATATAAGAAAAAGAATAATGTTAAGGAAATCAAGTAATTGAACAGGTAATTAATTTTTGAAATGAGAGCAATGACTTTATCTTCAAAACTAGCCCCAAAAGCTAGCTACTCTACAAAATACAGATATTTACTGTTACAACACCTAAGGCCTCAGAAATACCTTTCAGTCTATGTTGGCGATGATAACTAGCTGGCTTTCCAATCACAACACCTTCTATTCTTAAAAAACCCAGGTGAGGGCCAGGGATTTAGCCCAGTGGTTCCGGCGACTGTCTTGAAAGCGCAAGGACCCGGGTTCAAGCCCCGGTTAACCATATACAATACTGGATGTGGAGACTCATGCCCAGCAGCAATCAGTACCACATACCACAGTGCTGGATGTGGTGGCTCACGCCTGTAATCCAAGCACTCGGGAGACAGAGGCAGGAGGATTGCTGTGATGTGAGTTTAGGGCCAGCCTAAATCACAAAGGGAGACCCTGTCTCAAAAACAAAACAAAAAAAAAAGGTGAACTGGGTTAATATATTGCAGAATCAACGATGTATAGACATGTAAGCAGCACCATGAGGGAAGGCTGTGGTCAGATAGTGTGAAGCAGATGCCAGTCACTGGATAGTTAGTAAAAGAAGGTTCCTAATTCATCATGGAATTCCACACATACATGACAAAGCTTAATAATGGCAAGAAAGTATCTAGGGGACAAATACTATGGGTCCCTAGAAGGGAACTCTAGAATATATTTTTAAAAACTATAATGAGATTTCTTTGAAAGTTTGTCCCATTTATGGGGAATTTTCTCAGGACAAGGTTTATCTGCCAAGTACTAAAGTGAGCCATAGACACTAAAGTGTCTATGTGGAAGGTGGCTGCCTGGGCAGGAATCTGTGAAACAGTTTTGGGGGGAAACAAAGGAACATCTGGGCTGGAGTTTGCATGAAAATCGTCTTGTACCCTAGAGACTTGGAGGGAGAGGATCTGCCTAACTGTATGGTGTCACATAGGGCCCAGATCCTGCTATGAAGCTCCGTGAAGGATTCTGCAGAGGGCCTGGCATCTGGCCAGTGAGACTGGATAGGGAACAGTAAGGGGTGGACCACGCCTCATCCCGTGGGACTCCAGAGAGCAATCAGACCATCTTCTTTTAATGAATGATATAATTAAAAATAAGCAGGTACTTCTGATAAGTCACAACCACACCAGGCCCACATATATTTAAGGTTGGAAGAGAAAGTATTCCTTCCACACATAATTGGATACCACAAGAGCTCTCAGTTTTGAGCAATTGGAAAACCAAGCAGGTTCAAAAAGACCTTTCAAATACTTTTATTTTGCTGACCTGAAAAAAAGAAAAGCCAAGATAGAAAGAGAGAGAGAGAGAGAAAAGAAAGGTAGAGAGAGAATCATTTCTGTGGCTCAATTTCTCAATAAATCTGCCACATAAAGTATGTGCTTTGTAGGTGAAATGTGAGCACCAGTGGCAGGGGAAAACAGTGTAGTAGGGTAAGCCAACAGCCTGCGCTCCCTTGGCATTTCTCTCTTTCCTTGGAGTTTTTTCTTCAGGGAGGTTTAGTTCACAGAGGGGCTTATAAAGTCACTCGCTGTATGAGCCTCCACAGCCCCCAACTGCCGTGGTCTCTCTTGTCAGTTTCTGCTAAGCCTAGCCCGTGACTGTGGTAATTGGTTCTATAGATATTGATGTGTTTGGGGCATTTCTGCTCCATGTGTTTTCATTCTGTTTGTTTTGCACCTTCCCTTAGAGAGCCAGCCAAGACTTCGCCCCACTGCTCCGCTGCTCCCCACAGGTGTCCTCATAGATTCTACTGACAGTGGTGATGTGGGTGAGGATGATCAGCAAATGTTCACTCTGAATTTTTTCACAAGGCTAGGTAAAGAGAAGCAGTGTAATTCCCTCAAACCCTCCATACCTTTCCCTAGGGGCAATCAATATGGTAGTGTCGGTATAGATTGTGTATCCTTCACTCATTGGCTGGCAGAGGTCATTGTTCATAGATGAGCGACAAGGCAAAATGAAAACTGAGAGATTCTCTCCTATAATTCAGTCACCTTTTCTCTGTAAGTTTTATTTATCAGTCATGCAGCAGATCATTCTTGAGTGCCTAGCTTGTGTGAACTTGGGGCATGTACAGGCACAGAGCAAGAGGCAGGAATGCACAGAGCAAGAGGCAGGAACACACATAGCAAGGCGAAAACAAAAATTAAGGACTTCGAATGGGCCATGAGTGTGATGCCTAGGGTTCTGTGAGAAAGGGAAACAGAGGCGGCAGCCCGCACAGTCAGTGGCCCGGAAGGCCCCGCGGAGCAGCGGAAGTGAAAGCTGTGGGGGAGGAGTTGGAGGAAAGGGAAAAAAGGGCAAAGTGCTGAACAGGAAAGGTGGAAACTGCGGGTCAGGGTGCAGGGTTCTGGGTGAAGGCTGGGAATGGTGGCCACACAGAGCCACTGAGCATTTGGCTAAGACACCAGCTAAGAGGTCACCACTGGGGGAGCATGCCAGTCACTCGTCAAGCCCTTGGATTCCTCTGACCTGGGTATACAGTGGCTTCATGGGAGGTTAGGGCCTTAGGTCTGGGCAGCGGGCATGGTGAGCAGAATACAGACCTAAGTTTATGCACAGAAAGGCGAGTTAATGATAGTCTGGGAAGGAAGGGGCAGGGGAAGAGGAATCTATGATAATTCTGCTTATCAACTGATTGTACAAAAAGTACCATTTACTAATTAGATGGGATGAACAGCTTGGCAGAGGGTGAAGAATAAAGAAATTTCCATTGATTTTTTAATTTTAAACTTCCAAATTGAGAAGACAAATAGACCACCGGAGATGTGATGGAAGTTGGGAACTTCCACTAACTCTGTTTGGGACATAGAGTTAGAGTCTCCAGAATTCGCCTTGTATCTAAAGCCCAGGGTGGATAATCTCACCTGGGAGGAACACAGTAAAGTAGATCCAGGACCAAATACAGAGCTTCTCCATGTGGGAGGAAGAGGGATCGCAGCAAAGAGCACCATGTAGGAGCTGGACAATAGGAAGACTGCCAAAGAGTGAGCAACTGTGATTTGTCCTATCAGGAGCACACTGTGGGTCACTTAGAGGACCGTAAAGTACTGTACTTGCAAAAGCACTAAGAAATAATTATAGAGGAAATACATATGTAGTGATTTCCAGTTACTAAGACTTTTACATACACCACCTTTCTTAGCATTTGGGCAGTGAGAGGGTAGGTTACATATGAGGTTGCTGTTATGGAAGGGTGCAGGTTGAATCATGCTCAAGCACAATGGTGTTGCTTTGTGTTGTGATAAAGTAAAGCTCTGCTCTTGAGGTGTCTCCAGGGTGATGGTGTTATCCCATATTCTAGAGATGCTGGCGGAACCATTTCCCACACAGAACAACACCCACTGGCCAGTGTGCTTGCGCTAGGGTCCTCCCTTCTTCTCTCCAAGACTAAAGCATCCCAGCTCCATGGAGGAGAATCTGCACCCTACAACATGAAGACCCAGGTCTGTGGTCCCAAAGGGTGCAGAGCTGAAACTAGGGCCAAGACCTTGATAATTCATCCTTCTCTAGCCACAGGGCAGCTACACTATTGTTTCCAACAGTTCTGAAAATCAGCTGGGCTCCAGAGCTTGTCCACTGCTGGGCACATCCCTTTCACATTTGGATCTGCTGCAGTGCCATCCCAAGACAAATGCTACCTCCCAGGACAATGCCAGCTCTGACATGGTCACCCGCTAAACAGTTGTACTACTACTACACAGTATTCACATGATAAGGACCAATGCAAGTTCTTGCTCTACCAAGTTCTCAACTTGCCACCCACCCCAGTGCAGAGTTCCTTTCTGTAAATACCTGCTTAGGTGTGGATGCCACACCACGCCCTGTGTGAAGTGCTAGGAATACATGGCTGAGCAGGAACCAGTCTGTACACTTAACACACACATAAAATACCTGGCAAGTGTCCAGTAAATTAGAAATTACAGTTGAAAGTGTAAAGCTCTATAATCCCTGAGAAGAGGAAGCTACTTGAGTTAGAGGCAGAAGTAAAGGAAACCTTCCAGCAGGGAGTTCTGCCTGGACTAAGTGACAAAGAGGTAAGAACATCAGGGGAACTGTGAAACCAGGGGTGTGAGGAAGCACAGTTCACCTGGTGCTTACTGTGATGTGATGCAAAGGGAGCTGGAGAGAGTGATGGGGTTTAAGAGTCAGCAGGTCATGGCCTCTTGTCTGATTTTACCTTCCAGTAGCCTGAGAGTTACTAAGGGATTTCAGTGGGAAAAGCATGTTCTAATGTGCTTTAGAAACACACATCTAATAACAGCTTAGGGATGATGGGGAGATGGAAAACCCCCAAGAGCTTAGCCAGTCAGTAGGCCTGCTGGGAGCTGACAAAGGTGTGGATAATAGGAGAAGAAATGTCAAGGGGAGGGTGGATGTGACAGTAATTCAGGCAGTCTCTCCCAGAGGTGGGACTGGAGGGGAGGGTGAGGCTGTGGTGAACTATGGCAACATCTTCCTGAGGAAATCTCCTGGGAAGACATAAATGGAAAACCTGCATAGGCTGTGCAAAACCTGCTTAGTGGTAGCTCTGCAAGAGTGTAAAGACCTTTCACCCAGGCATTAGACAGGCCAAGGTAGACTTCGACATGGCTTACTTACTGACTTTTACAATAACGCACCTTGCTTTTGCATGTTGACAAGGTGAGCCATGCCAATGGCAACACACGCATCTTGATAGGTGTCTTTCCTTCCTGAGATGTAATGGACTAATGGAAGATCGCCATACCTGTATCCTTAACTCACAAGTCACCTGTATTAGGGCAGTAATCTCAAGTAGAAGCATGTTCTAGTTACTTTTCTCATGACTGAGATGAAATACCCAACACTCAAAGTTAAAGGAGAAAAGGTTTATTTCTGCTCTCAATTTGTAGTCAGCTGGGCTTCAGGGCAAGGCAGCATAGTAGACGGGTATTGCAGAAGAACAGTCCATGGCAGGCCAGGCAGCAGGCAGCAGGCAGCAGGCAGCAGGCAGCAAAGCAGCCGCTAGTCTGCCTTCCTTTATTTTCCATCCAGGCTATATATCTTTTGACTTGTACCATTCCCACCCAGGGCCAGGCATCCATTACCCACACTCTTTTTTTTTTTTGAGATAGGTTCTCACATTGTAGTTCAGGCTAGCCCTGAGCTCAGCTGCGAATTCACAGCAATCCTCCTGCCTCTGCCTCCCGAGTGCTGGGATTACAGGTATGAGCCACCAAGCCTGGCACTGTGATATGTGGTACTGATTGCTGGTGGGCATGAGTCTCCACACGCAGCATTGTTGTATCTGGTTAGCGGGATGAACCTGGGCCTTTGCTCTTGCAAGACAGGAGCCAGAACCACTGGGCTAAATTCCTGGCCCACCCACTCTTAATCCCAGTATCACACCCTTAATCCACATTCATTCAGCCTACTCAGCCAACCTCACAACTCCCAATTTATGACCACATTAGCTTTGAGGGTGGGAAACATCTAGATACCTGTATAAACTGCAAGAAAAGCATCTTAATTTCAACCCAGGTGATTATTCTGTTGCATCCTTTGAACCCTGGCCAGACCCAGTCATATGGTGCAGCACAGGGCTGAAAGTCAACAGGGACTGTGAGCTCTGGTTTTCAGACACAGGTCATTGGATCCACTGTAGTTTTTTTTAAAGTCTGTGATTTTTTTTCCCACTGAAAATTATCTGGGTGAAGATAAATCTGCTATGGAAAAACTGAGGATGGGTGAGGAAAGATATGGCTTTGTAAAATGTCCTAATGCTTTCTTGTAGTCTCTGGCAGTCATGTTTGATTTTTGCCATTCAGAACATATGTTTCCTTGTTATCTTTTAATTGAATTTTACTCTAAATTTAGCACTAAACCATTCTTGATGGTAGCAACGGTGAGCATTAGCCTGGTACCTGTCAGTTGCAGGGATGTGTGAGCCTCGGGACTTTACCCTGTCCTCTCTCCTCCACGCATCACACCAGTCACCCAGTTGGCATTAAGAAGCAAGGGATTGTACACTGTGCTTTTCCCAGCCTGTGTTATCATGTTTATAGATGTCAAATTCTGGGGAACAAAGAGAAGAGTAAACTAAAATCCGAGTGATACCACCATTGCCCTGTTTAAGGACAGGTAAATGCCAGGAGCTGGAAGCTGGTATCCACAGGACCGTGATGTACTAGTGAAGTCCTACATCTCAGGAAAAGACTTGAGAAATTCTTGAAGACAGCTCAAAAGAAATCCAGTTATCAGATGTTTTGGACTCAGAAAAGTCTGCTTTATGAAGATCTTATACATCCAGAAGATAGAAAGAAATACCATATGAAGGGAGAAGGACTTACCAGTTAGATATTAAATAGCTGCATGACTTTAAACACAGTGATCTAAAACTACTGATTCTTAGTGTCCTCCTGTGAAAAATGAGTTAATGAGAATATAGTAAGAATGCAGAATTGTGAGTGTGGTAAAACAACTGGCCCAGAGTAGGTGCTCAGCAGTATTTCTGTTAATGCATCAGCCCAACAGGGTACTGTGCAAGCACTAGGTTTATTTCCAATTAGTTTTTGACCAACATTGACTGTTGTGTTTTCTCCTTGGAAACGTGTAGTAAAATTATGATTTTAAAGGCTTTTCAGAGATTTACAAGAGACTTACTTAACTTTAACTCAGATTGCTCCGCTGTATTAGGGAATGAACATCTTTGTGTTTGTCTATTTGTTACTTTGAGTAACACTATTAAAAGACTTTGGAAGCATACATTCATTCTCTAAACTACAGAGAAAAATTCAGAGTTTGCCATCATGCAGCTCCTAATAAGGGGGAGGTCTTTCTATTTAACTTCTTCTGTTTAAATCTGGAACCTGGTACTGTTATGTCTTCCAACACATCCCCTTGGGTGCCTCCTTTTCCACTCTTTAATCACCACCCTATATGGACCCCCAGACCTAGGAACCTATACTGTGGTTACAACTCCCCATTCATTCAGGAACCAGAAGATCTGAATCGTTTCACTCTGGTCATCTTCCGTAGGCCCCTTGCCATTTCAGGTGAGGCCTGCTCCTCATGGCTGCTTTGCTCACCAGTCTGGTTCCTGAGGAGCCATTCAGAATGCTCCTAACCTGTCTTTGTAACTTTAAGGTTCATTCTTTTTCCAGTTAACACCTGTGTTTCTGTGTTAAACTCTTTAATAATTAAAACTTTGTGTGCACCGTCCCTTCTGTGTCTTTGACTTTGCTCCCCTTCTCTGAGTAATCCATGCTGCCCCTAACAGCCCAGCCAGCACCTCATTCTTCAAAACATAGTCCTCAGGGAAGCCTCTCTGACCTCTGCATCCGTCATTCACACTCTGCTTCAGACCCATGTGACCCTTTTGGCCTCTAGCATGTAATTTAGAACTGATTGAGTTCTTTAGAGTCAGACAGACCTGGGTGTCATTTCCCATTCTCCTGCTTAGACCTTAGTAACCTTGAGCAAAGTCCTAAGCTTTCCTGTTGCCCAACTTGCCTTTTCTAAAATAGGAACTATTTCAGCACCATCAACTAAAGTTCACGTAGCATTGATGATACGGAATTTTACTTGGACATTAACGGACTGGCTGCAAGAACTACCTGTCTTCATGGGGCTGAGGTGAGAGTCAAGAATGACTCTCTTAGTTACCTAAATAATGCCAGAGACAGACTCTTTAAATTCCCATGTCCTGTGTTATAGTTGATTAGCTGTATTACTCATCCCCACCAATCATGGGCAAAGTCCTTGTTAATCAGACTTCGAGTGTGCTTCTCTCCTTCATCAGAACCTCTCGGTCTCAGCCTCAGCCACTGCCCAGTCGCTCTGGAAAGCAGTTCGGCTGCTGCTCTTCTATCCAGCGATGCTTCTCCACACCTGATTCTTTCTAGTATTGCTTACTTCTCTATAAAAGTTGGAGACTCATTTAGTTAGCTCCTGAGCACCTGGAAGACTTTAATGGTACATTATTCCCCTAGAAATTTTTCCTCTCCCTATATGGCAGTAGTCTCCATCACCCTGGCAATAATCCTTCTGAATAAAAGTCTCCATTTTAAGCCCAAATTTGTCCTTTATTTTTCATGAAATAGATACAAAATGTTTAACAGAGTGTCAGGGACCTAGAAACTACTTAAACAAAACCAGGTAATCTTATTATCATTGTTATTACATATTTGTTAGTCTTGTATAACAAACAGTCTATAAATTCTCTGAGGAAAGTACCTTTTCCTACTTTTGAGCTTCTCCATCTCGTCTTTACTAGACAGGCATTGATGATGTGTGGTCGTCAGGAAGCTGACTAACTCATCGTGCTTTCACATGTGTGAAAACCCCGCAGATACTTTAAAGGATATTTTCTCACACTTCAGAGCAAGAATATGATTCAAGCACTACCAAGACCTGGTGCCATCCAGTAGAAGATGGAGAGAACTTGGGCATCTCTGTTTTCTTTCCAATCTCTTGGCTACAAAAAATTCTTTCAAATAAGAAAACATAAATGCAAAGAGAAGCTTTACAAGAAAGAATTGTTGCCAAAAATGTTGAAAGAAAGGCAGAAGTAATGATTTTAGGAGAACTATAAATATACCCATTTCCTACAAGGGCTGGAAAGATCACTTATCATATTGTGGAAATAAAGGACATTAATATAATATTCATCCCTTGTGTGACTTGTGAAAAGAGAGAATATGGTGGTTATAGAGATCTAGGATGATAAACCTTATGTTCTTTATTAAATGGGCTTCTAGATTTTTTAATGCACCAGGCTACAGAAAACCAGTTGTGCCACCCCTTGTGTGTTCTTTAACATGGCCTTGTGACTAAAAGCAAAGCCTTCAAAATCTACATGACATAAGATCTCTAAGCTTCATCCTAGATACCTAGAAAATGGACATAATGATACTTATGACATCAGACTGGGATAAGAATTGAGTAAAACCATGTATAAGAAAGCACTAATTCATAATGAAAAGCCAGCAGAGCAGATGTTAACATACTGTGTCCTACAGATAAATCTAGGCTACTGAATATTTTAATATGCCTGTCCAACTAAGAGTAGTTTCTATCTTTTAAATCATTGAAAAATAAAAATAAAAATGGAATGATATTTTGACATGAGAAAATTAGATTTTAAGATGTTAGGAATCATAAATAATATTGTTTTGGATTAAGGCATGTCCATTTGTTTACACAGTATCTGTGACTGCCTCTGTATTATAAGGGAATTGATGAGAAGCTGTACAAAGCCTGCATGGCCCACAAAGGCAGAAGTATTTCCTATCTGGCCCTTTACTGAAGTTTCCCATCTCTTGCCATAGTCAGCAGTGATTTTTATTAAGGATCCTCACCTCCCTTCAGTCTATCCCAGAAGCACTCTCTTCACTGAAGCTTCCTTTAATCTGATGATTCAGATAGGATCTGGCCCTTATTTGATTTTTTTTAATGGGCATTTATGTTTTGTGTGTCTGTCTTATCTTCTCCATGAAGTAATACATCCTTTGAATGTAGGGATTACGTATAATTCATTTTGGTATATTCAGAAGACCAGCATAGTACCTTGTAAATAGACATTCAATAACTTTGTATTTGCTTTGTTGAATTGAGTTGAGTTCCATTTTGGGGTCTTCTGACTTTTGCCTGATGTCAACAAACTTTTGATGGAAAGAAAGTCCTGGGAGGTTGACAGTAGAAGCATAAGAAGAGGCTAAAAGAGATTTGTGCTCAGAAGGAAAATAATGAGTTATAGTCATGAGATGTATACTTAACACTGAACATGGGAAATTTCAGCATCTGATACTTGTTGATAGCATTCACTTCCTACTATTTGAGAGAAAGTTAGCTGCACCTCAAGGGTACAGCTTATCAACCACTTCATCAACCCTTTTTAAAGAGGTTCCTGTTTTCTCAGCTATCTTAATACCATTTAATTTTCTGAGACTGGGGGTATTTTATTACAGACGTTGTGTATAAGCAGGAACAGACATTCTATTAGGTGGTTAGATTTATTTGACTATAGAGTAAAATAAAGATAAGATCTGCATTGTCTTTCAGTTGACTTGATACTTCAGGGGTAGAAAATAAATGCAAAATCTTATAGCTGAAAGGAGTGGAAATTCATAGAAATCATGATTTAAGATATGTGAGTGACTTCTTTTCTGTATTTCTCTTTGGGCTTCTGACTTCATATTTAGAAAGGAGAAATGTATCCCTGGGTGTTCCTGATACCTAGGAGGAATAAACATTTTCTCTTCTCTGTAGAAAGTAAAAATGAATCTAGAAATCCTAGCACTTTCTTTTGGTAACAGATAGGTATCATGTATCATTATTCAAGATATGGAGCAGAGAATTTTAAAGGCTGATGCATATACACCATCTACTTCTGCAAGCATCATCCAACGAGTTCTACGTTCAGGGAACAATCCTTTGTTGCTGAAAAGGATACCACTGAGGATCCAGATTTAATGCAAGTCTAGTATTTTTTATCTTACTAGTCCCTCTTTGCAGTACGTGTTTACATTCCTGGTGTGGAGTTCATACATGTGCATAACACATCTGTAAATCTCTTCCAAAGTTGGATTGGAAGCCCCCTTTGTGACCTTCGACCCTTCCGCCAGGGCCCACCCCTTCAAGGAACGGATCCTCCAAAATATGGACCTTTGGAGAACACACTCAGTCTACAGGGGCAAAGGTGATAATGAGCAAAAGAACAAGAGAGCCTCTGTGTTGATTATTAGGGCTACCGATGGGGCGTGCTACGTTAATAATACCCTTCATTAGCAAGGACCTGCTTCAAGAGTATACAATTAAATTAGTTTAAAGATGGTAATTGCTTAAATATCTACTATTGTTCAATGTATGTAAAATCATATAAATGCATAAAAATCACAGATTCATCTTGTTTGAGAACATAGTAATAAAATTTTCTGTATGTCCTTTGAATAAGATGAGTAAACACTGCAATCTATTCATATGCACACACCTTTAGAAACCTTGTGTGAAGAGAGAATATGATCTGGTATCTCCATCTGCCCTTTTCTTTGCTGTCAGTGTTCCACCCATTGAATGAAGCTATCTACAGGTAGATGTGTTGTTTTCTTTTGATCTAAGCCCTTTCCTTACAAGAAGCGAACTTACCTTATTACATAGATTCAGAGTGTAAAGCTTTCTGACCTTAATTGTCTCCTCTAAACTAGGACTGACTTTGAAAGTACTGATAGGGAGTGCCTAGCAAAATCCAGGAGGCAGTGTGACTGTGGTTCTTAATAGAATCTGCTGCTGGTATCAATAACCAATTCAGGGTCAGCGTGTGATTGTAACAGTTGGTGGGCATTTTGGACAGCTCAGGCCAAGGCTGTCAGTAGTTTTCTTTTTTTTTTTTCTTTTTGAGACAGGGTCTCGCTTTGTAGTTCAGGCTGGCCCTCAGCTCAGCCTCAAACTCACATCATAGCAGTCCTCCTGCCTCTGCCTCCCAAGTGCTGGGATTACAGGCGTGAGCCACCATGCCCGGCACTGTGGTGTCTGGTACTGATTGCTGCTGGGTGTGAGTCTCCACTCCCGGTATAGGTATGTGGTTACCGGGGAATCGAACCCGGTCCTTGCGCTTGCAAGACAGGCGCCGGAACCACTGAGCTAACTCCCTGGCCCCCTGTCACTAGTTTTCTACTTAGGCCCTCGCACACTGAAGCTCTGGGTATCTTTGAAGGGTTGCTCCATAAACAATGGAGCTGTTCATTAATACCGAAGAGTACCAGTGTTAGAAAATATACTTCCTACTTTTGTCTTTTTTACAGACTAGAGTGACTTATAAGCTCTTTTTAAAAGTCCCTGGCAATCTAATATTGAATACAATGCTATCTTTGTCAAGAGCAATGAACTTCAATATGTTGTCTAAAGATAGTTTGAGTCAGAATAAGTTGGGATGCTGGGACAATCAAGTCACGGAATAACGGAAGTTTCAGTTTGGTCTTCAAAGAGAATATACAATTCAGTCTTCAGGATTGTTCATCTTATCCTAACAGCCCTGGCAGATGGTCAACCAGCTTCTACATGGATCTTTTTACTAAAGGAGGATTTGTCTTCTCCAAGGCTGACCATCTCACTTTGTATCAGCTATAGTTTATTATCAAAAAGTCTTCCTTGAAATAGCAAAGATGTAGGTGCCTTTCCTCCACTTAGCCCTCTGCCCCAAGTAGGCGGAGAACGTTCCTCAGGTGTGCCGGCTCATCACTCTAAGAACACATCTTTCAGACTGTTGACTTTTCTGCACATTCTCTCCTTTCTGGAAAATGAGCTTTGTTTTCTTTTCTTTTACCTTATTTATCTCTATGCTTATTGAACACTAAATATTGTTTCTGGCACAAAATAAGCCCTCAATGACATTTGTAGCTTCATAAACATCACTCTCTGCTTGGGCCACCCAGAGTTGAACCAGAGCCTTGGGTATGGCTTGCAGGGGGCTGTGTCTGTCCACCCCCCTGCTCACCACAGTCACTCTGATCCGAGGTCCATTCTTGGTTTAGTGGCCAGGGAGGGGCCTTCTCCTTAGTGACTGTTGACTCGGACCCTTCATTTTTCTCTGGGCCCAGCTGTCTCCTTCTTTGACAGTGCTGACCCCAGTCTGAGTCCCGTGAGTCTCCCTCCCAAACCCTCTCTCCACAAAACCACATCTCACAATAAGAGCTTCATTAAGACAGGAAAAGCAGCTGAGGAGCCCAGAGGGCCTGAGAACGGAGGGCGCAGGGCACCAAGAGGTTGGGAGGGCCTGGCACGCTCAAGACATATTAGGACTCAAGAGATGTGGGCGAGAGGTGAGAGAAACGCGCTGAGTCCCCAGCCACCAGCAGAAGCCACACTCTGTAGGAGCTTGTGGCTTCAGCGGGCAGAGAAGCAGCATAAATCTCAGTGAGGCAAAGCTAAGTGGTAACGGACTTTGAGCTCTGTCATATATAGTTAATTTGCAGAATAAATTGGTCAGGGCAGCAAAAAGATTTAACATCCGAATTCATTTGAAAAACAAGCCAGATGAGTGTCCAGAGGAAAATGGAGACCGTTACAACATTCCCTTGCCGGTTGAAGTCGTATTATTATTGAATAATATTTTTATTAAAAATTTCTAGACCATTTGGTAGTTAAAGATATTTATGAGCCGCCTCTGCAGCGTCTCGTAAGGCCTTGCGTCTCGGAATCCCAACCGCTAGCAGCTTGCTGTGCCCTCAGCCAGGCACTCGGTGCCGGGCATGAAGCTGAGGCCTTCTAATGCCCGGAGAAGGCACGGATGTGTCAGCTTATCCCACTTCAGAGCTCTCCGGGTCTTCCCGGCCGGGGCTTCCGAGGGCCCGAGAGAGCAGCGCGAAGAGTGCACCAGGGCTGACCGCATGGCGAGCTGGGCCTCACGCGCACCCTTGTAGTTGGGAAACAATGCTGCCCGCGATGACTGGCGCGTCGTCTACTCTGCAGCTGGGGCAGCTCCCAACAGTAGCAGAGGCCGAGCTGGCGCCAGGAGCTGCTGACTTCTCCATTCTCTCTCTCTCTGTTACTCCTTTCCTACGCTATTCCTCTCAGAGCTTTCCTGACTCCTTCCTGGAGAAGGCCAGAAAGGAGACGTGCTAGTTTCCCAGTGGCCTGTAGGTTCGTGGCTGGCTTCTCACCTCACCCTCCCAGGCCAGAAAAAGAAGGGTGTGGGGCAGGGTGGCCGCGTGACATTCAGCCGAGTGCACTGGAGCTTCTCTGGCGGGCTGCTGAGCGCTCGTCTGCCTTATCTCTCTGCTAATGGAGCTTTGAAAACAGCAAATCCCACAGGTGTTCCTCATTTTCACCTCTCTCCCAGCACCCTCTCTCCCAGCATCCCTCCCTCCCCGCACGCTGCTCAGTCTGTGATGAAGCAGCGCGAACCCCATGCAGGCTGTGACTCTGTGTCAGGTTTATTTTGACTTTGACACGAGGCTGCTCACAGTGGCTGGGCTATGAGACGCTGAGTGAACTGGAGCATTGTCTCCTTTTCTCATCGCTTTTGTGCCCTGGGAAGACCCAGGATGCACTGGGTCCCAGGTGACTGGTAGATGCATCAGCACAGGTTGTGGATCAGGGAGGCCTCAGTGGTCAGTATCATGTTTTGTTTTGTTTTGTTTGAGACAGGGTCTCGCTTTGTAGTTCAGGCTGGCCCTGAGCTCAGGCTCAAACTCACATCACAGCAATCCTCCTGCTTCTGCCTCCCGAAGTGCTGGGGTTACAGGCGTGACCCACCACACCCGGCACTGTGGTACGTGGTACTGATTGCTGCTGGGGTGAGTCTCCACACCCAGTATTGTATGTGGTTATACCAGGGGACTGAACCCGGGTCCTTGAGCTTGCAAGACAGGCGCCAGAACCACTGAGCTAAATCCTCAGCCCAGTATCATAGTTTTAAAACCTCGTGGACACTGCAGTGAGCTGGTTACTCAGAAATCGAGTCTTTGCAGGTATAATTAAGATGAGGTGACCTCAGACCTAAGTCTGATGGATGGATCATGTCTTTATGAGAGGTAGATGTGGTCCGACACAGAGAGAAGAAAGACCTCTGGCAGCTGTGCCCCAGAGCAGAGTGAGGTAGCTACAAGCCAAGGATGCCCAGTGCTGTCCTTAGCTTCCAGAAGTGAGAAAGAAACAGGAAACACTTTCTCTGAAACCTCAGGAGTAGGGTGGCCCTGACTGCATTTTGAGTTTCAAGTTTCATGTCTCAGAACTGGAAGGGACTACATGGTCATTAATTCAATTCCCTCACTCAGGGGTGATTTCTTAGGGCAGCCCTCCGGAACTCAGAGGGAAACCTCGATAAGAACTGAAACTTGAGTTGTAGGATGGTCCTTGGTGTATAAAGCAACACAGCTATAAAAAACAAATGGAAACTGGAATAGAATAAACTTTAAATCCCACCCACCGGAGTTGTCACGGTGTAGGACAAGGCACACACCTTCACACACCTGTCACCATCAGCCAGGATGGATGGGGCTCCTTTAGGGTATTCAGGCTGGGCTCTGGGGACACACAAAAGGTGGGGACATAGCTGCAAAGCCAAGTGTAGTGTGACAGTGTGTCCAGCCGCCCTCTGGACATGGGTACAAGTCACCAGAAGAATGACTCCTGGGAATGAGAGAAGCAGAGTGGATCCCACACATGAGGGAAGAAAGAAGGACAGAAGAGAAAGAGGGAGGAACTCTGCACTAGGGTGGGTGCCAACGGCCACACAGCCACTCCCCAGCCCCGCACTCTCCCCCACTGTGCTCACTTAGCACACACTTTAGACAGTCCCCAAGAGGCTTTTGAGCTTCCCAGTGCTGCCTTTATAAATCCTCAAGAGGCTTCAGGCTGTCTTTCTAGAAGTTTATGCAACCAGAGACTGAGAGAGCTACATTCTCTTTGCTTCTGCCCAGCTCTGTTCATTGTACACCCTAGAGGGGGATCTTGGTTGGGAGCCGCCATGATCCACGTGGCACATGGTAGCTTCCTGGCCACTGGGGGCGAACATTTGAGCTGAGCGGACACAACAAAAGCTTTAGGGCTTCCCAGCAATTCTTGAATTTAATTCTTGTTCCTTCCAAAATGGATAAGCTGTGTAGAGATGAAAGTCCAGGAATTCTTGATTCACATCACCCAGGTAGCTTCATTTTTTTCTTGTTTGCACAGTTTACAATTGAAAAGGGTGTGCAGCTAATGGGCTGGATTCAGTCTCAAAGGCCATTTTTGTGTTTTGTTCCTAAGGCGCTGGTGGACTCTGCTATCCTTGCAATTCCTTTGACTTGACTTCCCACCCCAAGTGGAATATCCCTACCACTGACCAGAAAGACGCAGTCAGGAAGCTGGCAAGTCTAGTCGATTTGTTATACATTTGTTGTTCCCATGCCAAAGCTGAGTAGCCACTTTCAGCAAAGACCAAAGACTGCATCTACCCCCAAACCTCTACTTAATGTGAACCTAATTAGCCAAGAACCTCAAGCAGACAATTGTTCGTTAGATGACATGGCCATGAAGAGGGGACAAGCTCAGAAATATAACCTTGCATAACTGATCAATTTTTACAAGCCGTTGGGAGTGTAGATACCATTTTCCTCCTGTCACGTACGGCTTCTAGATCTGCATAGTCATAACTGATGAATGAAATGATTACCTGGAGATACCTTGGGGGGAGGTTTAATTCTGTTTGGTAGTCAGTGCTTCATGAGGCACCAGGAAATTGGAGCCTGCATTTTTAGAAAAGAAAAATGTCAATAGAAACTGGAGGAAAAGTTAGCATTATCTAGTTAAATATCAATTAAACAAAAATTCAGTTTACCAGAAGAGTCCTTCTCTTGAATATTGCAATGATGATATTTTGCTGAGGTTCACCATGGGTACCCATTAATTATTACACTGGATCTCACATCACCCTTAGCTACTGCTCATGAGGGACTGGTGGAGACGTGATTATAATGTGACCCTCAGTTAGTACCAGAAATTTTCTGAATAAATACTAAGGAACTGGATCTGAAGTGTTTATAGTTATCTGAATCTTGGAGCCAAAAACAAGGGGTATATCCTGAAGGATTTATTTTTCTCATGGATTCATTTATAAGAAAGAAGAAAAGTTTACATTCTTTGCAGTTGGGACTGTTTTTAAATGTTGGACCTTCGGAACCAATGGTCTTCCATTATTCAATCTCCAAAGAAAGATGTGGTTACTAGGAGCCAATGGGCAATGAAGGCTGTGAGGCTGGCAACCAGGATAGACTCCTGTGCTCAGGCTGAGACTGTCTCTCTCAGGACCACATCAATGCCCTCTTTGCTGATGGAAGGGAGCATACAGTGCCAAGGCCCAGTAAGCCATCACTCTGGTCCCAGTGCTGCCCAGACGCTCACCACTGGTGTTTCTCCTTACATCATGTCCTTCAGCACATTTGCAGCCTTATCAGCTACAACTTTCCTGGAGAGTCCCACCCTAGGGAACCACTGCATCCCCTCCAGCACCAGGTCTGGATGCTCCTTTCTGAAGTCTAACTCCTTACAAACTGCATGCTGGGTTGGTCAGAGTTCTCTAGAGAAATAAAGTCAATGGGAGGGGGAAATGTTCATCTGTCTCTGTGCTTCTCTCTCTGTCTCTTTGCCTCTCTGTCTCTCCCTCTCTGTTTGTTTCTTTCACACACACAATTTGCAAAATTATTTCTTCAGAGCTTTCCTCAAGTCTGTACAACTTAGTCATTTTGAAGAATAATTTATTGTATCTGAATGTCACTGAGCCCATTTTGGAGTGATGACTTCATCTTAAAACAAAACTAGAAAACTTCATAAGAACCCAGGAAAGCGATGCCCCAGATAATTAAAATCCAGTCTGTGTAGTTAGTACCTGAAGCACACAGACTGTAGTCCTTTTCTTATGTATCCTTAGAAATGATTTGTTAATTCCACAAACACTTGCAGCCATTCAATAAATATTTGTTTAATAGACTGTAGAATGCAGTAGCAGACATACCATCTTCGGTCTTGTCAGATATTCCCATGAAGAGTGAGCCCTCATTTTCTCAAACTCACTACAGGCTGGAGTTGGTGGCAGAAGGGACAGATGCAGAGACAGCTGCACACTGGGTATCACCCCAGAGTAGATGACTGGCAAGTGATAGGGTCTGAAATGAGCCCCAGGGAGGTCGAATTAGTAGTTTTGAAAGTCCTGCTTCCCTTGAATGGCAGTGGGTGCAGAGCAGATGGTTTGAGGCGATGCTGTAAATTTAAGGTTAAATTACTGTGAGGAAGAGTGGAAGAAGAAGACAGGAGGGAAAGGAGAGAGAGTAAACCAGCAGGAAGTGGGGTTACCCGCCTGTGGAAAGTGGGAAGTGAGCTCCACCTTCAGCTGTCTTCCTACGTGCACGTACAGGAGCTGAGGAGAGTGTGGAGGACATGACGGCTGCAGGATGTTTGTTAGGTGTGTGTTATTCAGCCCTGACTCGAGTACATCTGTCCAAACACGCCCATTCAGATTTTGAGCCCTGGACCACAGATATGGTTCCACTACTTGTGGGAAAGACCCTGGTGAGAGACACACAGTCAGCCGTCACCACAATAAATAACACTTGATTCTTTCCACTTGACTGTTTGAAGCTCCAGTAAGGGTCCAAAGAAGTAACAAGTGCTTTGGTTATTTATTATTTATTGTGGTACTGAGAACTGAACCCGACACCTTCACCCTGGAATACAGCTACAGCCCTTGCTAATATTTTTTTTTTTTTATTCTGAGACAAGGTCTTGCTAAGTCACTAGGTCATCAAGGATGGGGTCAAACTTGCATGTGCCTGGCTCAGCTTCCCACAGCTCTGAGAATGCCTGCGTGTGCCACCGTGCCCAGCCAATTTTGCTCTTTATGTTTGACGGATTGTAAAAATTTGAATATATGCCCATGACTTTTATGACTCCGCTATATCTATGTATATACAGAGATAATAGATAGATATGTAGATAGTTAGGTAGACAGACAGATAGATGATAGGTATATTTAAACTAGGCAAAGGAGTTTGAGTGAGTCAAGAAGATATTTCCTGACCCCAGGCCACTTATCTCATATTGAGGAGGAGAGAAAAGTGGTGAATTTATTCTGTCTTCTTTTCCCTAATTACTAACCCATCATGTTGCATTTTCTTTTAATCTCAGAGACTGTGTCCCCACAGCAGGTCTACAAGTTCAGCTCTGTGTCAAAGTGACCTGGACCTTCCTGTCCAAAAACACAATTAAACATCCCAAAGGACTGACTAGCGCCTGGCAGAGGGAAGGAGATGTGAACTCTGCTAACTCCGACCTGCGGCTGCAGGGTTGCCCTGGTCGGAAGGCTGAGGACTGGGGCCCCAGCCTGCAGGCTCTTGGCTCAGGTCCCTTGCTGGGGCAGGGCCTCACCTGCCCGCTCCTCCTGCCTTCGGTGCTGTGCATCTGAACGCCTGCCCAAAGCTACTGTCTGATTAGTTTGCATTTGATTTCTTTGCTTCCTAATGAACTGCCTCTGTAGTTCTCACTGTGATGTTGTTAGCATCTCATCGCCTTGGGCTCCAGCTCAGGAGAGAGAGTCTTCAGCAGTCCCAGAATCCTGCAGGAATTGTACCAATTTACTTCGTAACAACTAATTCACCTTCCTGACCTGTCAATTCCCACCAGCACAGCAAACTTCGCCCTTGCAAATGCGTTGGTCACTTTGACCATCCTCATGTGCCCCTAAATTGAGGCGGGTCAATGTACACAGGCGCAGGGCCGGGGCCAAGTACACAGTGAGAGTCTCCGCATGACAGCTGTCAGTATGCTTAGACCATGATATTCTATTGAGGAAATTCGTCCTCTGTGTGCTGTAGGATACAGATTTAGCCTAAAGCAAATGGCATTTATTTATAGCAAACCGTATTTGCAAAATGCTCTGCAGTTTTAGAGTTGTTAACTACATTCCAGGTTGGATATTGCTTGACTTGGGGAAAGCAAATTGTCACAGCCGGACTCCCGAGCCTCTGGAGGGTAGGGGGTAAATTCCTCATGCAGGGGTAGGAAGAGGCCACATGAGGCTCTTCTCTCAACCTGAGAACACCTTTGCCAAGTATCATCTTTTGAGCCCTTAATTTTAGCTTAGTTCTTTTATCCAGAGACGGTGTGCTTAGTGGAAGAGAACATTCCTCTGTGAGAGATAACCCAGTGTCTCAAATTCCTAGTGTTTCCACTCACACTGCGAGTCACCAGGTGCACCCCAAGCCTCGGTGTTGAAAGGATGCAACCAGGGTGAGGTGACGCGGTGGCTAGTGTGGTGGCCTGGGCTGCCTTTCCAAGTCACCCTGCTGGGTTTCGATGTCTTATGATCCAGGAAAGACTGAAGCAGGACTCGGGCTCTGTTAATAAACACAATGAAAATGTGCGCTGCAGTAGGGGGAAGGGGAGGTGCTCTGAAGCATAAGGAAACAAGGTGTCCGGTACCTCTCAACCCACAACATCACCAATGCCCACTCTAGCACCAGCACCCGGTGGACAGGATAAAAACAGGAGTCCACCCCAGACTCCCGAAGCCTTAAGACCTAGCCAGGCTGTCACTTGCCAAGAACATGATGTTTTTAACTGCTCTCTTTGAGCTAAAGGAGATTTATCTGGGCTTTCACCACCAGACTCCATCATTTTAAGAGGTATTTCCCAACTGTACCTTTAACTGAACATGGAAAATACATTTCCTCTTTGAAAAATCTCTCTCACACACATCTCCATTCTTTGCCTGAGCCCGGATAGATGGCTTTGGAGCTCACCCTATCTGTGGATTCGACCCACTCCAGCACCTCCCTAGCGACAGCTGCACCCCTTGAGACAGGGACTGGGGCCTCTCCAGCTTGCCCTCCAGCAGGCTCTGGTTATATGGACCTGACTATTTTTAGAGTACTGAATTCAAAGAAGTTTGAGGGCTTCGTATCCTCATTTCTTGCTCCTCTTTCTCTTCTCTGACCCTCCTCAGTCTTGGAGGCTAATGCACGTGGGTTCTAAGTGGTGTAACCGGAAAGCAGCCAGGGACCAACCCCTCCTGTTGGGCAATCGGAAAGCTCCCGGTGGAGTTAAGGGTCGGAGAAGGTCAATCAGCGGGCGTGCTCGCAGGGCCCCCTAGTGGCACATGTGATCCTCAGCACGTGCGTTCTGGGTACAAGAGTGCCCTGGGCATTTTACTACAGGCGAGAGGAGCGGGATTGGTGGCATGTTATTTTCCCTTTGAAGTAACTTTTACTCTATTTAAGGATGTTCAGGGGAATTTTTATTTCCCCCTGTGAGTTTTATTTTTCCGTCATTATCCTGTCGTTATCTTCGACTTCCCATTATACTTCCCTCCTTAGGATACGTAGTGTGTAATTGCTTTACTTCTTAAATTTTATTATCCGACTGAAAGAAATTCGTACAGCCACACACAAAAAAATTGTTAAAATAACCACGTGTCACTTTTCCCCAGGAGTTAATTTTCGGCGATGGCAAAGCACTAAAGGTGGTTCTCTGAGTCATTTGAGATTCGATGCCACCACCTAGTGGTCATTTTCTGAAATGCTTTTCACCGCGGATTAAGAAAATGCCTGATTGCACGGTGGCTGTGGGCCAACGAGCAGACCCTTCTACCCCTTTAGCAGGATTCCATGGAAACGTCTTAACAATCTTATTTTTAAAAGAAATATTGCATCTTTACTTTTTTAAAAAAATATTTATTTATTTTCCCAGGGACTGAAGGTTATTTGCCCAGTAATTCAACCAGGGGTGCAGGGAACTGAGTCCCCCTAGGCGATTCCTGTTCGGTCCGTCTGGGGACTCGAGAGGCCAGCGCGTCTGGCCCGGAGCTGGCCAGGCCAGGAGAGGCCCAGCCCAAGCGTGGCCTCCTCCTTCCCAGCCGCGCGGCTGTCAGGCAGGATGTCCTGCGGATGAAAACTTTTCAGCTGGTTGTGCCTTGGCCTCCCTTTCGGGGTCCCCGTTCTGGATTTGTATGTCCGCTTTTACACACTTATAATCCAGGACAGACTTACACTGGACTCTGGCTCTGCTGTTAAACAAAATGAAAATATTGAATGAATCGCTCCCCATTGTTCGAGTCATTGAGTCTCTCTTGTCTTTGCATGTCATGAAGAGGCTCGCAGGTGAAAATCCCTCATTCCCATAACAATGACCCAGAGGAGGAGTAGCCAGCCTATGGGCCTCCTGACGCTCCCACGCGGCTTCTCTTCCACAGCTAGAGTTTCCCAGAGTGCTTCTCTGAAGCATTCTTTTGCTGGGAATGACTACTGTGCATTTAAATCTCCGAGAGTTGGTGCTTTTGATCAGCAGATGCCTTTAGAATTAATGATGATGATGTGTATATATAAGGTACCAATAAAGATTTGAAAAAAAAATTCAATGGAGAATCGCAACAACTGAGAAAAGAAATAGCAAGTCATACTTGCTATCCTTTGGTAGGCAAGTCCCATGTTTATCACCCGAAATAGACAAAGTGTTCCTTTAAGTACTTTTTACTCATCAAACGACAGTGTGAGTCTTTTTGAGAAAGTAAAGATTTCCACCCATCCCTAATAAATGGACTATAAAACTAAGAAACTGTGACCTTACATGACAACCTAAAGACTTTGGACTCAGAAAAAATGGTAATTCAAATGCCATTTTCTACAATATACTAGTTGTGTGACCTTCAGGCCACTGACCCCGTTTTCCTTCTCCATAAAATGGGTACAGTGACAGAGTACCATGTATGTAATGGTTAAAACAGATCTTGAACCTATCTCTTAGTACAGGCTTAATAACTCTTAGCTGGAGCTATAGCCAGTCTCTTATGGTTGAGGGTTGGTGCCTGTTAGCCCCTGTGCTGTGTGCTTGCTGAATACTCTCCCATCATTTATTTCACAATGATAAGAGGCAGATACAGTGAATGTGTCCTGACTTATATGAAGAATTGGTCGACCCCAGCACTCGGGGCCTCGAGCTCATGACAGCCTTTAGTTTTCTCACTGCTGCTTCTTATGTTGTATCTGGCAGGCAACTCCCCATCGGATGAGTCAGAGGAGCGAGAAAGAGACCCCAAGGTGCTGACATTCCCAGAATACATCTCGAGCCTGTCGGACTCTGGCACCAAGCGCATGGCAGCCGGAGTCCGCATGGACTGCCAGAGGAAGGGGCGGTGTCCCTCCTCCTGTCCCTTGTGTCATGTGACATCCGGTCCTGACACTCCCGCTGAGCCCGTCCTGCTGGAGGTGACCAGAGCGGCCCCCATCTACGAGCTGGTGACCAACAATCAGACCCAGAGGGTAAGAGGCCCGGACTCTGAGCACACGGAGGGCTTCGCCAGTGGCCTGAGGAAGCCAAGGGTGTGGCTGAACTCCACCTAGCACTTGGACAGGGAGAGGTCTTCTTCGCTACCACAGGGACTTTATTTGCTTACATCTGCATGTTTACATAGTAAGTCCAATCAATGCATCCACAACATCAGTAGTCACGTAACTCAGGAGAAGTCACTGAGCCCTGTGGAGTCTGAGTAAAACAAGGCTGGGAGGAAGTTGGTAAGTAGGAGAATGGCTGAACAATCTCTGAAGTCATCGTTTGCAGGGATCCGGAGCCCAGCTGCATCTCATCTCATGGCACGAGAGGTGGGCAGCTCCCTACTATCCTCACACCTCCCTGGGGAGGAGACTGAGACAACAATCCCAGAGGAAGGGGCTGCAGCCTCGGCTGAGGATTGGTTTCCTGGCCCTGCTGTCTCCAGGAACAAAGTACCACAACCATATAGATCCTTTCCCCTCTTATGATGCTGCTAGGTCACACCGTCTTCCAGCCTTTATTTCCCCTCTGCTTCTGCCTTTCCCTTTCCAAAGATGTCAGGAATAAAATGAATGAATCCCAAAGGGTAAGCTGGGGGGGGGGGGGACAGGCTGAGGCCTCATCTTCTGGCCTCCTCTAGGACATTCAGTGTGAGTTATCCCACAGGCTATGGTAGCTCATGGTGGGGAACTTGAGATATAGGTGCAGCACTTGGAGAGGAGACGAAACAGGAGTTGCAGCCGCGGCTGCTTACCTGAGACGTGAGCCCATCCAGGTGGGCTGATAATTGCTTTCCCTTTTTTCTTTGAAGGAACACCTGGTGTGTGACAGTTTGTTTCATAGGTGTTGCTCAGACCGACAGGAGAGATTTGGCACATGCATTTCTGGCGCCTGCCCACCTCCGCCATAGAGATTTCCCCCGGTGTTTGAAAATATGTTTTTTTCACAGGAATGAAAAGACAAATTGTTCCTGTGGCCTACACATTCCTCTTGAATCTGATAGGGCAGCTTTGGAGAAGAAGAGGAAGAGGAGAGGCCCCTGCAGGGGGGTTTCAAAGGAGTGAGGGTGGAGGGGCTTGGCCACTTGGAGACCCTACGTGCCGTGTGTGGCTTAATCCCTTGGCAGCCCTCTCCCTGGGCCCTACTTTGTCTTACTCAAGGCCACTGCAGCTGGTAACCCGAGATTCCCCTGGTCACCCGCCCAACAGAGCTCATCAGGGCGATCCTATGAAGCAGGGTGTGCCGGCTGCAGAATAGACAAGCATTTGGTGGGGAGGCGTTGTGCCCTTGCTTTCTGCTGGGGATCTCCAGCAAAACGAAGACAGTGCCCAGAGTTTATCAGCAGCAGCCCCTTCACCATCTTCCCTCTCTCTGTGCACTGAGAGCGGTGGGAGATGACTTTGAACACTTCACTGTCTAAGTGCATAGACGAGAGGGCGTTAGTGGCCCTCGGTCCCCATCATGTGCATTGGTTTTCTTGCCCTCTTCCCTAAAGCGTGTTCTGTTCCCACCATCCTCTGTACCTCAGGGTTTCCTCTGGGTTTGAGCTCTGCAGTGTAGAAGTGGATGGGTGCTGAGCTGTGGGATTAACCATCCAGTGTGCGTTAGTTCTGCCTCTCTGGGCAGCAGATCTCTTTGAGATCATTTCCACTGTCCTTCTGTTGTGACGGGTCAATTCTGACACCACAGTTCCGTCTAATCTGTGATGGTGGTGAAGGGCCAAGTAGCTGAAACCATATCACTTGCCCTGCAAACAAGCTCACTATTCCCTACCCCAGACTCGTAACTTTGTGCCCCCATTTCCGTGACTGACACTACCTTCTATTAATTCATTTGCTAGTATGGGAGGATGCTAGTATGGGAGCACTGAGGATGCTTCCGAGAATTTCCTTGTTGTCATTCCCAACATCTATTCTCTCACCAATAATGACAGATGTCTCCTGAGCCATCCTCTCTGTGAGACCTATCACAACCTAACTGCCCTCTGTGATCTCAAGTTTGTACTTTATGATAGTTGCCCTCTACCAATTGCCCATTAAATGACTCATAGTTATTATCTAATTTGGACTTTTTTTTGGTACTGGGGATCAAACTCAGGACCTTACACTTGCAAAGCAGGTGCCGGAATCACTGAGCTACATCCCCGGCCCTAAGATGGACTTCTGACCATATTATATCAAAGTAATATGGCCTGCAGGCTGAATACAACCTAGAGTTCAGAGCTCATCATTACAAGGCAGCTCATGATTCGATTTGCCTTTGCTTACGTGGTCAGGCTGTTGTTGCTCTATAATTTATACTGCGTTTTCCAGTCACTGGGCACATCCCTGTAATCCTGGCACTTGGGACGCCCAGGCAGGAGGAACGCTGTGATTTCAAGGTGAATCTGAGCTACATGGTGAGTTCCACGCCAACCTGAACTGCAGAGAAAGACCTTGTCTAAAAGCACACTAAAATACACCCTTCCAAGTAGTTCCCCCAGCCCTGCCTCTTCCAACCAGGTCCTATCCCCCAATTCAGCTATAAACTCATCATTGGGTTGATCGACTGAGGAATACAGCATCTGCTGAACCAGTACCATCCAAAACTCTACCTGAACACGTGAGACTCTCAGAGGACATGTCAGGTCTAAACCACAACACTCCTCAAGTACAACCTGCTTTTCTCATGCATCTGGCCTTCAGATTTTGAACTTTCTGGGCCAATGATAATATCCCTCTCCCATATTTCTGTCAGACAAACTCTGAGGTTTCAGCTCCACTATCAAGGGCCCCCACTTATTCTCCTAGTTCAACTCATTATTTCTTCATGTAATTCTCATTTTACAAATATATTTACCTTTTAAAACACGCAGCCCTTCTGATGGAGTTGTGTGCAGGTCTGTACTCCTCTCTAGGCTTAAGAAATGCCTTTTCTTCTACAGAATACCTTGCAGTGGTTGGTGCATACTTGGGGCTCTGCTTTGTAAATGCCTGATGAGTGAACAAATGGATAAACTAACGGGTAGATAAACTTGGTTGAATGTTTCACTGTTGCCTTAGAGAAAAACAGTGAAAAATGCTGGAAAGTTCTATTGCTTTTCTGGGTTTAGGATTAAATCAGATGACAAATGCAGATTTCCCTGTACAACATGTGGCACATGGTAGATGCTAAGAAAAATATAATTTTCCTTTCTCTCCTATCTCAAAAGGTTTCTCCTTGATTCTTCATCCATCTTTGACAATTAATTTTTTTTTTCAGGTTTTTTGAGACAGGGTCTCACTTTGTAGTTCAGGCTGGCCCAGAGCTCAGCCTCAAACTCACATCACAGCAATCCTCCTGCCTCTGCCTGCCAAGTGCTGAGATTACAGGCATGAGCCACCACTCCCGGCACTGTGGTATGTGGTACTGGTTGTTGCTGGGGTGAGTCTCCACACCCAGTATTGTATGTGGTTACCGGGGATCAAACCTGGGCCCTTGTGCTTGCAAGACAGGTGCCGGAACCACTGAGCTAACTCCCCGGCCCTTTGACAATTAATTTTAACTCAGGATTCAGCAAGTTGAAGATGTCACAGAATGTTCAGGATGGAATTTATACAGCTCAAGCTTTTGAATAAGCAACGTTTAAAATGTTTGTCATCATATATGCTTGCCTGTACTCCTTTGGATTGAAAATCAGATCTCATTACTCTGAAGTTCAAAATCTTGATGGCTTACCTTGCTCTTGACCTGTGATGTCCCTACCTTGGCCAAAGCTGCCTGTTCTAATCCCATTCTACATTCCACTCAATGGGGAATCATCTCTTCACTCCCCTCCTGTCTCAGTGTCTCCCTTAGAAATCAACTTTTATCCAGGGCAGTCTTTTTTAAGATTGTGTTTTTCTTCCCCCCAAACTCCCCTACCTTTTGTGACTGGATAACTTTCGTTCTGTCTCTCAGTGCCTGGATAAAAATAATACCTGTTGGGAAGGACTGTCCAAATCCCTTAGCGAGGCCATCCAACCTTTTCCTTATACTCTGGCCACCACATGCATGAATAGTGCCCGAACTTTTTCTTAGAAGCCATTCCCCCAGCTGTGGTTATTTGAATAGTCCTAGAGCTGTAGTTTGTGTTTGTTCTCTGATGTGAGATTTGTGCAGACAAGATCCCTAAGTGTCTTGTGACCACTGTCATGTCAATCGCAGGAAATGCTCTCTTGGTAAGTACCTAGCAAATAACTGTTGACTGAAGACTCTATCATGCAGTGGTCATTTTTTCTTTCTTATTCTACTTGGCTCAAAGAAAGTATGTTTTCTTAGTGCCCTTCTTGATTTGAATTTGATTTAATCAGACAAGGCTCCTAGTGGACACCTTGCTGGTGGACACCTTCATTCAATACGGTTGGTGGAAAGATCCTGAAATAACAAGTGAGATATGTTGAATTTAGGTCCTGTTCTGTACCCAGTGATTCTGAGAAAGTTACCTAACTTCTTTCAGTCTTGGAGTGCTCCATGAGCAAATCACAATAGCAATTTATCAGAGTGTGAGCATCTGAAAGGAACTTAGATATTATAAAGCTCTAGACAGATGATAGTTGTACTCAGAAATCAGTTCTTGCTTCCAAGATTAGTTCTGGCTCTCAGTCTGGGGGGACGAGTATGGATACTTATTCCAATGGTGCTAACCTCAGATAGTCTGTGCCAGTGGTGGTGAAGTTATGGCATATGCAGAGCATATGTATTTTATATGTAGTGTTATATTGTTTCTTTGAAACAAGATATTCATGTAGAGTTTTTTTTCTCTTTCTAAATCAAACCCTGAGTGCTCAGGTTTAATTGCAGTGCTAGGACTGTGTGACAAACAGGTGAATTTTAGGTTGCAGTTTGGTCTGGGTCTCTCAAAGTTTTACCATCCCTAGTGTGTGCTAAACTCCGAAGGTGTAGAACAGAGGATGCTGGATTTGGGTTCAGAAATTTGGAATTATATAAAGGAAATTCTGTCCTTCTCTCTCCCTCCTCCCTATTCTCCTCCCCTCCCCTCCACTCCTCTCCTCTCCTCTTTTTCTTTCCTTTTTGATCTCAATTTTTCCAAAGTGAGCCAGATTTTATTTCTTTAATTTATCACTTAAGGTGTGGTGAGAGCAGAACCTAATGAGGAGGAAAAGCTAAGGCTGAGGTAGGTGTAGCCTGATACAGAGAAGTTCACTCTGCATTTAGAGAGCTTGGAACTGCCATTGTTACCCTGGACTTGAGTCAAGGAAGACAACTCGTATGGGAGGACCCGTACCCAGGCAGAGATTTGCCCGTATCACAATTTGATTACTCAGAGGTCTAACTTTGTCCTTTTACTTCATAGTAAGCATCTCCATAAAACTACTTATATAAAGAATTGTACTAGGCTCTCTGATAGTTTAAGGTTCTTCATAAAACTCAACCTTGTCATTCAAAAATAAAAACAATCTCTTGCATTTATTTATGACTATTACATATCAAGTACTATACATTTATTATTTTTCTTAGCATATATAATTTTATTTAGTTATCACAATATCTTTATTAGGAAAGTACCATTTGTATCCTATTTTAGCCCTGAAGAAATGGACCTTATATAACTTGTCCAGGGTCAGATGGAACTTTTTGGCAAACTCATGGTTTTGTCAGGGTGGACTGGTCTAGAACTGGTCTTAGCCTTTTGGCCATACAGCTTCTCATATGCCTGGTCTACAAAGAAATCAGTATCTCCTGTCTCTTCTCAACCCAAAGCAGAAATACCGAAATTTTATAAATGGGCTGCCAGACACGCTAAAGGAATGTGATGGAAATGTGAGGGCAGATAAGGATGTGCAAAGAAGTATTGGAGGGAGAGTACAGTACCTCTGCTAGTGAGAAAAGAGGTAGGGGCAGGCCATCCAGAGTGTGGGGAAGAGCTCACCGCCTTAGAGACGAGGATGTGGTGTGACAGAGAGCAGTCTGAGGGACACAGAGGATGTGATATGGCACTTTGCAGGGATAACTGAGAGCTACTATCCTGAAAGAAAAGGGACACTTTGAAAGTTGTACAGGGTTCAAGACCCCCAGAAACCTTCTCTTGGGATGATTTAGACCAAGAGCTGATGAAGTGTTGATGCAGTTTGTCCTCCGCAAGCAGTGTAGGCCACACAGAACCTTGGCAGTCAGTTAGTCTGTTGTTTATCATGACCCTTCTCAGCTTCCATACTCACTCTTTGCTGTCTCGTGCAGCTCTTGCAGGAAGCCACCATGAGCTCTCTCTGGTGCTCGGGGACTGGAGACGTCATTGAGGACTGGTGCCGATGCGACTCTACTGCTTTTGGAGCTGATGGACTCCCAACCTGCGCGCCTCTGCCACAGCCTGTGTACGATTCCCTTTTTCTGCCTCTCTCTTGCACATCCGCCTCAGCATCATTATGAAAAGAAAATAGAGTCTACCATTTGCCAAGCAATAAACTGGCCACTCGGGATCAGAAGCAGAACATGGCACAGTGCCTATCCTCAAGGACTTTTCTATGTGCAAGGGGAGGCAGGACATGAATTGTTACAGTAAAAGAAATAGAGTGACAGGTGTTACAAACGGGCACATGAGGTGGGGAGATGCGTTGTTTGGGTCTGAATGTGGGCAATGGGGAAGGCTTCATGGAGATAACACATGCACTTCTTCTTGATGATGCAAAAGCAAGACACCTGGGAATTCACCAGGGCAACATTCCCATTGCAACGGATGAAAGACCTAGGAGAGAGACCTATAGTGAGATCCTAAGTAGACCTACAGTGAGATCTTAAGTAGATCAGCAATACTCTAGTTACTGGACACTCACTAGGTAGTGAGGACTGTGTGGAATAGTTTGGTACTGTTATTTTACTCCATCTGGTTAGACAAGGAATAAGTTCAAATGAATTGAAGAATTTTCTCAAGGTGATAGAGCAAGAAGCAGGGCTGTGGCTGTAAGAATGTGTTTTCAGCCATGACATTATGGAGAGTGTAAAACTGAGACATGGCTTTGGGTAGAATTGACAATGGCTGACTATGGGGACGAGGAGGAAATAGAAGCTGAGAATGAACTGGGAGCCTGGGAAGAGGAGCTGAGGAAGGAAGCATTGAAATCATGCCAGTGTGAGGGGGAGGCCAGTTCCACGAAGACTTACCTGGGAGTTATGCTGCATAGCTCTGCAGATGATCAGTGGGCAGAGAGGAACGTGGAAGTTTGGAAAAAGTAAACATCAGAGTAAGACTATTTCTGTGAGTTCTGTGTAAATTGGAGATGAAACTGCAGCGCTGGTAGAGGATGCCCAGAAACAGGAAGGAGCTGTGAGGATCAGAGGCTGAGGCTGAGCCACAGGGCATGCCAGCCTTGGAGGTGTGAAGAGGCTGAAGCCTGCGAGGAGCCTAGGAAAGAAACACACCCAGTTTCTCCCCCTCGGTGAGAAGCTAAACAGAACTCATTGAGCTGAGGGCCTGGAACCCAAGGGAAAATTCCACTTAGCTTCTAATATGGTACCTACCATGAGAATTAAGCCATAGGAAGAGTACTGGTAGGACAAGCAGATGGAGCATGGACCCATGGGCTGATAAGGCAAAGAAAACCCTCAGGATGGACAGGAGAATCTGGTGACTCACCCGGTAGACAAGTTATCTTTGGTAGATAACACTGAAACCACCGAGTAGTTATCAGATGGACATTAAGTCCAGCTGCTCTGTCCCAAGGCTGACTTCATGTCTGCCCCGTGTTTATAAACTGTCACAGCTGACGATCAAATTAGACTAAAATAACATATAAACAGGAAATGTTTATTAAGGATGTCGCCTATTTTGGTTAATTCTGATTACTTCTTTTAGTAATGGACCTTTAGATTCTTGCATTTTCGTTGGTAGTTAGAAATAGAAATGCAATCTAATTTTACACAAGTCCATGCAAATTACACACACTTTTATTTCTCAGTAGGGGATGGCCTTGGTCCATATTTTCACAGAATTTGAGTTCTCAGAAGGCTTAGTTACTTAAACTTCCTAATGTTTTTTTCTTCCAAATAACATTCTACATATGACTCTAATTAATGAATTTGTCAATATCCTCACTGTTTTGGATCTATTCCATCTTAATGTCATATACAAACTATGCACTCCTTCACGGTAGTAGCCATGAGCAAAAGAACTTGTGCTTTTTATTATTTCTTCACTCATTGAATGCCTTAGTATTTCTTCGACCATGTCTCATGATTTCTTGTTGAAGTTCTTATCACAAGTAGGATGGTTGTGTTTGAGGATTGGAGTGGGCTGTGTACCACTGCCTTCCTCGCATGCAATAATCTGTACAACTGTTAAGTGCTTCAAAACATTTGTTGAACTACAGTGAAGCGCTGCAGATGGTCTGAGACAATCCTTCCACGGTATCTTACTCAGGGATTCTGGGTACCAGCGAGAGGCACCTGTGTGCCCAGGGGACAGTGGTGGAGCCAGGATGGTGTGTGGTTGTGAGATACAGGAGCTCAGGCATCCTCATAAGGGAGAGAAGGCTGGGGATCAGGGACTGGGAAAATCCTGAGTCCAGGGGTCTAGGAAGAAACAGGGAATTGGAAGCAGGAGGGAAACCAGAACCACACACAAGAAGGCAGAACATGACAGGGCATGGAAAACCACTTAGACAGCTGGGAGATGAACACCAGCCAATATCAGTGATAATTACTGCATCCACACAAGGCACAGAGAGGTACAAGACTGCAAAACTGCAGTCAACATGGATGTCTTGTGAGAATGAAAAGAGTATGACTTGGGAAAAACGAGCAAAGACTGGAATTGGGAACTAGGCAACTCACAGAAACCCGAGAGAAAAGACAGAAATTGAAATCAGAACCTGGAAAACAGGCACAGGACATCACTTCAAGGAGAAGTGACCTGTGCCCAGTGAAACCCCCAGTGAGCACCAAAGCGAGCCTATTCCAAGGTGAAGCTCGAGGATGGCATTGGGTGAGGAAGCTGTTAGATTCCACAGCAAGAGGAAAAGTGGTGACAGCAGGTCTGAGGTCCTTATTGTTGAGGTCCTTATTATTTCTTCACTCATTGAATGCCTTAATATTTCTTCAACCATGTCTCATGATTTCTTGTTGAAGCAGGGAAGACCCCATAATGCATTTTCTGGAAACTGAGCAGACCATGGACTTATCGATGCAAAGGTCTCCTGAACACCACCCCTGTGGGTCTTCATACAAGTGTGGCACACTCAGTCTCTCGATATTGCTAAAGAGAAAATCCAGAAATTATCATCTTCAAGCCATATAAAGCACATTTTCCAAGCCTTATATCTGACATGTAACACGCAGACATTCACACATCCTTTCTTATATACAATTATTTGCAGACCTACCAATAATTTATAACAAGCACCTACATATCTAAAACCTCATTGGTTACTATGTACTAAAAAAAGAGGCATAGGGAGAGATTATCTCAGTAGTTTGTTGAGAAGAGTTTGCAATGTAACCATTGAGAAGATGGTGAGTGGCCAGTGAGATCTGCTCTGGGTCCTCATCCCACATCTCTCCCTTCTTGCACTCAGGCTGAGACTCTCCACAGCTCATGAGCCCAGCAGCACGCTTGTGGTCCTGCAGTGGGAGCACTCGGAGCCACCAATCGGGGTGCAGATTGTAGATTACCTTATCCGCCAAGAGAAGGTGACGGACAGGATGGACCACTCCAAAGTGGAGACAGGTGAGCGCACCCCACTGCTGGGGCTCTTCTTGATCCACAATGGCAGAAAGAAAACAAAATGCCCTGCATTGGCACTGAGGCCCTGGCCTCCAGGACCCCAGAGTAAGAAGAAAGGAGCAGGGGAAGGATGAGCTGTTGTCTCTTTCAAGCAGCAGCCATCTTGTTTGTTTAAGAGTTTTTGCGTGGTGAGCATCTGACAAAACCTTGTTTTGATTTTTGCTTTTCTTTTTGTTTATAGGAGAGGTGTCCATGTCATTGCCTCTGGGTGTGCTCACAAAGCAATAACAGTACAGTACACTAGTTATCCTAGCCCACAATAAGGAAACAATTCTCTGCTAACCACTGCCATGATTACAAAGAAAAAAAAAAGCCTTTGCTAATAACCCCCTCCAGGCAAAGGCATGTGCATACAGATGCTCTTGCTCCTCATCTTGTCCTAAAGAAAACTCAGCTTTTGTCAGGTCCAGCTAGAAAAGGGAAGTTTAAAGGAGTGGAACACACCATGAGAAGAGTTCCAAGCTTTGTTATTTTATAGTCTGCATGCAGGAAGAGGTCAACATAAACGACCCCTAAAACTTACATTGAAGATGTGGTCCCCAGCAGGATGGTGACATCTGCAATCTCATTCAGGATTAATAGCCTCTGGTGAACCTGTTGGTGGGGTACAGAAACACATATAGCTGTTTTTATGTATGGAAAGCTGTCTATTGCTCCTTTTGAGGCTCTGCCCTATGGGTAAGGACACTGCTAAATACGGCAGTGACCCTTGACCATAGTAATAGTTTGCTGTCCATTTCAGGAGCGTTTCAAGAAACAATTCATGATGTGATATGTACATCTTTCCTTAGCTTTTCCTGAACTAACTCCAGATGAAAAGTTTTAAATTGACTGGTTAAATATGAAACAACCAAAGAAGACTGTCCCTTCCAGGCATCCTTTCTCTAGTAGGAGTCTTGGAAGACTGGAGACCAAACAATTGGAATTGGAATGCATTCGCTCGGAATGGATCCCATCTCCTCCTGGCTTGACCAACTCTTTCCTGTTTCTTCCTCTCTGAGCAGAAACAGTGCTGAGCTTTGTGGATGACATCATCTCTGGCGCTAAGTCCCCTTGTGCCATGCCATCTCAGGTGCCAGACAAACAGCTCACCACCATCTCCCTCATCATCCGATGCCTGGAACCTGACACCATCTACATGTGAGTAGCATGATTAATGATTGATTGATTGCTGATTTTTTTTTAATCTGAGAGACCCGAAGTTCATTGCGACCTGGTAGCTACCTCAGGTAGCTGTTTGCTACCTGAGTTCCTTTAGCGTTGTGAAAGATATGGAGTTTCTGAAGTCTAACCCTACTGGCATGATAGAGGATCATACTGAGGGCTTAGGCATTTGAGTGGGAAGAGTCTTAGAAGATAACAGCCCTGTCCCTCGAGAATTTACAACACAAAGAAACATGTATAGACAATGAATTTTAATAGGGGACATAAAAGAATGAGAAATGTGTTGAAGGAGAGAAAAGAAAGAAGGGATTAACTTGAAGCAGTGGATGTCTTCCATACTGAGTTGTGTAGAGTGTGAAATGCTAGAGAAATGTTGGAGCAGGCGTATTGCTTTCTTGAACAACAAGAGAGAAGGTGAGAAGTCTGGGGGTCGGTGGGGCTGAAGCGGATGGATGGTAAAAGGCAGTGGGAAAAAATGAGGAGAGAACAGAGCGAAAGCCCTCTGTCAGTGGAGACTATGATTATTTTCCATGGAAAGATGAGAATACCAAGAAGCGTGCTTTAGAGAGCAAGCTCCAATGGGACTGAAATACGTTACCGAGCTCAGAATTGGTCAGCATCTTTCTTCAAATAAAATACAGCGAATTATATCATGGCACTTGGAACAGCCCCATCCTCCCGGTGGACTCTTCCTCTTCTCTTTCTCTGCTCTCTGAACAGTTGTAAAATACTTGTGAAGTACATGCCAAAGCTGTAGAGATAGTGATGGAGTCTAAGTCATGGAAAAATCTGAGCGGTTAAGGCAGAATACAGAGTGATACAGCCCAGGGACCTTTCGACCCCCTCCGTATGAAAAAGACTTCACAGTTTACAGATGAGGTCACAGGGATAGCCCCAAGGTTTCCAGAATAAATCATTTTCATTTCCACAGGCCGAGAGTTCAAAGATGGAAAGCACTAGAATTTTGAGTGGCATTGATTGCAGTGAGCTTAGGTGTTCTGGTCCAGTGTCTTCAACGCAGGAGAAGGAGCTGTAAGTAGGGCTTGTGCGTGACAAAGTGAAACTCATCGAGACAAGTGACATTCTAGAGGCCCAGAAAGGCATGTGCAGACTTAGGAGATAAAATGTTAAATTAGAAATTTTGAAGTTCAGTGACGAAGAAATGGCACTTTAGGAGTGCCAACCCAAGACCCAATCCGGGACTGTTTTTATTGGTTTAGTTTCTTGATCAAAGATTGGAGAGCTACATATTCTTCCACTCCCACGCTCCCTGGTGATTTTCTACTGCTCCCATCCATGTCCTGTAAAACGGAAATGTTCTGCCTATCTTGACTTTTAAAGTTGAGAAATGTCTAGAACTAAAGAAGAAATAGCCAATGTCCACCAGGTGGCACTGCAGACCACAGGAAAAGCGTGTTGAGGTCAGTGGAAATGGTTCCTCTTGGGGAAGGGCCCAGGGAAGCCTGTGGAATTCAGAGATGGGAATACATGGGCCCCAAACTCGGCTTTGTTCCTAAGCGCCAAGTAACTGTTAAGTCCCTGAAGTTGGAACAGAGTTTTCTAGTCACATATGGAGAGCAGAATCTGTGTGGTTCTCTTTATTAAATGTGTCTGGAAACTCTGGCCGACCCTGGAAGACTAGAGTTACTGTTCTTGTGTCTCCACAAAGCAGATCAACTTTCCCAGAATCACAGGGATAGTTTTGGGGGTGTGGTCAGTTCTGAGGAATTGAATCAAGGTTTGTGTTTCTTTGGAGCACTGTGTCTTCTCCCGCTTACTGTGAGATCTAGTCCACGATCTTATTATGTCACATTAACACACACGGCTGGCTCCGTAATACACACACTGTAGAAGACCCTTCATGGAAAAGTATCTTAAACTACGTCTGGCCCTAACTCTTCACCTTCAGAGTAGGAAGGCTAGTGACTCCCTCTTACAACCCCTCCTCCCAAGGGAGCCCACACATTTTCTGTGCGTGTGGCAGCAGACAGATAATTCAGAAAAATGGAAACTGTCTCAGAGGGGTCAGCAGGAAACACTGAGTGGGAAGGAAGGAAAGTGAGAAAGCCGCAGCCAGCCCCGGACAAGAGGAGCCCCGAAGTCCCTGCGCACATTAGTCCCAGGCCCGTAATGCCTGGCCCCGGAGTCCCGCACTCACAGGCTCCAGAGACTCACACGCACACATGCCCCGGCCGGTCCGTGTCATCCCCACGTCCCTAAGTACACACGGAGCGGTCCCAGCCAAGCCCGAGGAGACGTAGCCCAGAAATTTTGGACGAGGCAGTGAATGTACTTACACGTGCGCTCTCTGGATGGGAAATGGCAGTTATCTCTTCTGTAACTCCAGCTAATTCTCTTCCTGTTCTGTGAGCCCATAATAGCAGGGAAGGTAGCATGACAATAAACAGAGGAACCCCTCCTGGACTCGCACATGAAACTGTGTGACGTGTTCCCTGTGTTACTAACCAAATGACTGGTGTTCTCTAGTTTCTTTGAGGGACTGAGGGAGCCGAGACTGCTGAGGGATCACTCTCGGGTCAAGCAATATCTCTCCTGCCCATCAGCATTTCTTTTCCTAATATCTGCTTCTTATTAAAATATGCTGTTAAAAAATAGTTTAGAGCTCAGCATGGAGTAATGTGAGAATTAATGTAAGTAACAAACACTTTCATCTCAGTTTGGGACCTGATGCAGTTTGGCTGGGACTTCCAGCAATACAAGCATGAGGCTTGCTGGGGAATTAACTCCACCTGGCAGCCAATTTGACACCTGTGATTTCTGACACTCCACCTTCATAGTCCAGGGAAACTACTTGACTTTGGGCTTGGAATGAAATGTTCATGGGCTGCATTCATTGGCCAGGGTCAGCCATAGACAGTCTAGGGCAGGTACCTGCAGTAAATGGACAGGTGATGTCCCTCTCCCCCGCCAGCCCCCGAATTCCAAAGCCAAACTTAGGGCCTCAGAAGACTGACAGGCGAAGACAAAGCAAGATCAGACCTGTAGGAGGTGAGCAGGTGGCAATCTGACTTCTGCCAATGAGCCCAGCACACAGTCAGGAGGCCAGCGCCGATGCTGGACTGTGAGCCCAGGGACACAGACCTAAGCTCCTGCCCTGGTCCGTGACCCCGCCAACTCCATAGCATCATCCTGGGGGAGAATAGAGCTTCATCTCTCCCAACTCTGCTTGAAACAACTGCTGGACCTGGATCAGTCTGCAGTAGACCTCAGCCTCCCAGCTCTGGCGGGAAACAGACTTTGGATGCACAAGGGGGTCCAGATCATGGCTTGCTGGGGGACAAAGGAACTTAGTCAAGCCCTCTTGGACAGTCCTACCAAAGTCCGTGGGCTCTCTGGCTCCACACTATGGAACTTATAGCAGACAAGATATAAGGCAGAGCTATCCTGAAGGAGTGAGAGAAGCTTGAAGGTGAGTTTGGAACCGATTCCACCCCAATTTTTATGTAGGAGACACAGAGAACTTTGTTCTGCTTGGGGATCCCAAACCATGAGGTACAAGTGTTCGGTCCCCCACTCCCCTGAATATCTCAGCTAAAAAGGGTCTGGAGTGAGGGGGAGGGGCCAAGGAAGAGAAGTGGCACCTGTTCTGAGACTGGGCTGTGAGACTAAATGCTGAAGTAGAGATGGACTCAGGTCTGACCAGATAAACAAGGCTCGGACTTTGATGGGCTCAGTCACAGTTCTAGAAATAGGATCAAGAGGGTGAAGTACATAGGGACTAAAGAGAGGAGATGTCATGGCTGCCATGCTAGGAGTGGAGGTGCAGGGCTGCTGTTGGAAGCTGTAGGATGCTGGTGCCCAGGGGAAGGAAATAGCAAGTGGAAAAGGCTGCCAGGACCATAGACTTTGGATCATAGTCAGGAAAGAGTTCAGTGCTGGGCAAGGTGACTGAGAATTCAGGAGGGGGGCATGAAGCAGAGGACAGTGGAGCAGATGGAGCCCCCATGTGCAGATAGAAGTCTGAGCACTCGGTCCTGGGCAGCAAGGAGATGAGGGAATCCTGTGGGGGTGTCTCTTGGTCATCACATGTTATGTTCCAGCATTCCCACAGTGGCACTTGCCTATGTGAGACCCTTAGAGGCCACTCTGACTTCTCAAAGCCCCTAGGTTCTTACTCTAAACATTTTCTGGGTTTCTCTGCCAGAAGAGAATGTTGAACATGAGGTAGTCTTTTCTCTGTTGAAAGGAGCTCATCTTTTTGAGTCATTAGTTAATTTCGCTGACATCTACCTTGGCCACGCCCTCTTGAGATACCTTTCTTCCTTTTCCGTGTACCTCTGCCAGAAATTCTCTTTATGCAGCCTCCTGGTGCCAAAGGAAAGGACAAAAAAACCAAGTCACCTGGAAGGCTTTGGTAGAGCACAGGTTCTAGTCCCGGTCTTCACTCACAGGCCTGGAGTAGGGCCTGAGAATTTTCAGTGCTTACAGCTCATACTGCAGGTCTGGGGGCTCCATGTACACACCCAGTGCCCCTCACAGTGACCTTCACCATGATAGCCTTGCACGTCAGCAAATTTAAACCTGAGCCCACGGGAAGCAGGAAGAGGCATCGGGCTGCACGGTTTCCGACCACAGTGTCTCAGGATGACAAGAGCAGCCAGAGTCATGGCTGTATGCTCTCTGGTAATGACCCTTCTCATCCATCTTCTAGGTTCACCCTTTGGGGAGTGGACAACACAGGACGGCGTTCCAGGCCAAGCGATGTGATTGTAAAGACCCCTTGCCCTGTGGTGGATGATGTCAAAGCCCAAGGTAAGAGACATGAGATTAACAGAAAGGAATTTCTCCTTTCTATGAAGAAAGAGGGACCAAGGAAGTTCACCCAGGATGGGGAAGAATCCAAGGCTCATTGCAGAAGCTCAGACTTTGCAAAGAGCTCCTCGCTATCACTTCTTCTCTTCAGGGTTTTTTGTACATCTAAAAGGCTGGGGTGCATTTTGTTTTGTTTTGTTTTTTGAGACAGGGTCTCACTTTGTAGTTCAAGCTGGCCCTGAGCTCACCCTCAAACTCACATCACAGCAATTCTCCTGCCTCTGCCTCCCGAGTGCTGGGATTACAGGTGTGAGCCACCATGCCCAGCACTGTGGTATGTGGTTCTGATTGCTGCTGGGCATGAGTCTCCGCGCCCAGTATTGTATGCGGTTACCGGGGAATTGAACCCAGGCCCTTGCACTTGCAAGACAGGTGCCAGAACCACTGAGCTAACTCCCTGGTCCCAAAAAGGTTGTTTCGAGTTTGATCACTAGAAGGCTACAGATTTAAAATTAATCATTACTTCCCTCCTGTAACAAAGATGCAATGAAATCCTTCAGTCTATATTTAAAGAGTTATTTTTTGCCAGGTTTTTGATAAGGAATTGTCTCAGGGATTAATCTTGGTTAGTCAGGAAGAGTTTGTTCCTAATCTACATTTATTACACAGCTGGTGTTGCCTGGCTGGTCTTGGCATTGTCTTCTGCTCTAAGGTTTTCACTTCCCCTCTACAACTAGAATTCTTCCATCCTGGTCACTTCATCTGCAGGGATGCAGCACAAATGAAAATAATCCGATCAACCACTAATATTTATGCAGTAGAGGATCATTTGCATATTATCAGAGGCATTGACTGATACAGGAAGTATAAGCTTTTCAGGTTTCAGTGAGAAGAATAATGTCACTGTGCTGGTTTACTGATACCCAACAAATCATTTTGCATGTGGGGCTTGACTCTTTGAATCAAAGTGACCAGGAAGATCACACTTTTCAGAATGTACAAGAGAGACATGAGGATGATACAAAATCACAGGCAGAAGAGAAAATTAGATCTACTCTAATGAAAATTACCAATATTGTGTCACTTAGAGAACTTCTCAACTATTTTCATATTTCATCAGTGTGACTTGTTAAAGGTGTAGTATTTTCAGCACAGACTATATTAACACAAACTATATCAACACAGACTATATCAAGGCATCGTTTTTAAACTCTTCAATAGATTTCCATTTTGTTTGTGACAAAAAATATTTACCAGGCAGAGGAAGATCTAAAGCCTTTGTCCACTTTTCCAACACATGCTATCCCATTCTCCGCTCCTTGAATTAGTCTTTACATCCCAACCTCTCTACCTTCCTCAGTTTTTCCAACATCATTTGCACTTCTACCAGAGGCCTTTGGAAATGTTGGTTCTATTACTTCAAATACTCTTCACCCTTCCTCACAGATTAACTTATCTCAGCGTGCATATCTCCAGTCAAGTGGGACTTACGTAGGGCAAAAAGGGACAGGCGCTCCTCTTCAGTACTTTCAGACCACCATGGTTTTCTTGCTCAGAGTATTCACCTCCGTTTGCTGCTATGGTGTGTTGAATGGCTCTACTCACCAAGTGAACTCTATGAGGCCAGTTGCCCAGCTCTTTTCTTCCACTGTTAGGCACCTCATCTCCAGAAGGCAGCAAGGCTGAGTGGTTACAGAAGAACTTAGCTTCTGGGGTCAACAACACAATTTCAAATTCCTGCTTCCCTATCTATCTGCTCGGCCTTAAGAAGTCAAATTCATCCGTGTCTCAATTTATGCACTTGTCAAATAGGTGGAGAAGAAAATAGCTGTACTCGCATTAATAGGTGTCTAGTAAGAATTAGATGAGCTATTGTAGTATAAGCAACCAAAAGAAACAGAACTTGGCACATTGTAAATATTCAGTAATTGTTAGGAATCATTATTATCAGTAATCAACCGCAGAGTCTGCCTTCTAATATGAACTCAGTGTTTTGTGGATGAAGGAAAGAAAGGAAAAAAATGAATGAATGAATGAATAGAATAGAATAGAATAGAATAGAATAGAATATTGCATTTATTTTGTTGATGTGGAACTTGAGATTCAGAATAGAATAAATAAAGTGACTAAGGTCACAACACATTTAACAGGACCAACACTCAGACTCACTCTTGGACCCCAGTTCCTATTTTTTTTTTCTAATGTTACCCTTAGAGATTTAAAGGGATATTGTGCAATGAACTTCATGTTTTTGTCTCTGAAAATGGATAATGAAGAGAAGGATAATTTAAAAAGAGAAACCAGTAAGTTCTTCTTATCCAGACTGTTAGTGTCCAGTGAAGGTGCCTTCGCCATTTCTGTTCCAAGTTTGTTGGTGACTTTGCAGGCAGCTGTCTCGAAGTAGCTTGCATAGGTGTAGGCAGGAAGCTGTGAGCACTTCACAGAGGTAATGAGCAGGTGGAAGAGGGGCAGCAAGGTGCTACCTGTAAGATAGGTGTGTAGAGCATAACTCTAGAAAAAGGGTGGTGAATGTAAGGATGTTTTCTGGGGATAGACCACTACCCTGTTTTCTCTGTAGGAGTCATTTGGGCCAAATATTTTTGTACAGGGGGTGTCAGGATGTGGTCTCTTGCTTGTATTTCTTGGCAAAGAAGAGTTCCTGAAATCCCAGCCAACCAGTCGGAAGCACAAGACAGTTTAGCATTGAAAGAGTGAAATAACACTCTTGAGTCCTGTGATCCTTCAGCCTGGAGAAAGTCCTGAACAGGGAAAATCTGGAGATCAGTGAGTCAAACTAACTGAGAGTGTCCTTGCAAAACAATACAGTTCTACCAAAAACTCACCCAGATGCTTTGCCTTGTTCAAACCCAGGTGGCGATCATAAATGATTTGCTCAGATCTGACAGCAAAAGTGACCGAAAGCATGACTTCTCCTCCCGATTGCCTACCCAGAAGCCAGGCACTAACCACCATGGGAATATTTTTGCTAAACTAGATCCTTTCTACAAAGGATTTTATCATGTCCTGGCCTCAGAACTACTGTGTAAATAAGTTTCTACCAATGTTTTCCTGAAATCAGGCTTCCGCAGGAAGTGCTTTTGTGTCAGTGTTGAGAGAAGTCCTCCTGGGTGTCCTGCAGTCTGGAGCATAGCCCTCCAGATTCCTCAGAGTTTTCCTGGGGAAGCCTAGTTCTCTGCCAACCTCCCCCAGCGCCCATCCTCTTCCCACGGTGGTAAACACAAACATGGTTCCAGCCTTTCACTTTCTCCTTCCACAGACACTCATTGATCTCTGGTGCTAGATGCTGAAGAAAGAAAGAATTAGACTCAGAATCTGTTTTCAAGAATTTTATGATCAAATGCCATAAATTTATTAACTCATCCAATGAAAATTGACTCTTCATAAGTATCTGCCCTGGGCATTAGAAGCAAAGTTCTTTGGGTCACAGAGCTTATATTTTAGCGAGGATGATAGGCAAAATAATAAAATATATAATGTATAAGGTGATTGCCTATTTTACAGAGGCAGACTCGGAGGATGTGGTGTAAGCATGGAAGGGGATGCATTTTGGCTAAATGGCTTGGGAAGAGAGTGAAGGAGGCCACATGGATCTCTCTGGGAAAGGTGGTTCTAGGAGGCCATGCAGAGCTGCATGGCGTATGTGAAGAGAAGGGAGTGGACTGGTGAGAGACAGAGGAGCTTTGCTGAGCTCAGGGAAATGCCTTCAGGTCTGGTCAACAGCAGCCAGAGGACTGTGCCTGGGCCTGTGATGAGAAGCCCTGGAGGACTTGACGCAGGTCAGAACTGAAGTTTTACAGGTTGCCTGACGGCTGCATTGACAGCAGATTCGGACAGGGGGTCTAACAGAGAAGTCAAGGCAGGGGCTATCCAGCCGAGAGAGGATATTGTTGCAGAGCAGAGTGCCAGTTACAGAGGTGGGGAGCACTGGTCTGATTCTAAATAGTTTGATGACAAACCAAAAAGATGTGTCGGTGGGTTGGAAATGAAGCAGAAGCGAATCAGTTGACAGCACACTATGAAAAGGTGTGTGCAGCATGCTGGGGGTACATAGCTGCTCCTGCTAGCTCAGGGTCTGTGCCCCCCAGACCCCCGGCATGATGCCTTGCACAGAGAAGGCAGAACAAAGGGCAAGCTGAGTGTAATGACAATAGCATGCGGGTTAGGCTAGGTTGATACGGAAACAGATACAGGGCTGACACTGAGAGTGAGCAGAAGGATCAAACCACTCAGGTCTCCATCACTGAGGGACAGATTCATGAACAGTAAGAAAAACAGAACCTGGGAAAGGATGTGGTGGTTACAGCATTTGATACTGAGATTTACTGTTTCAGAGACGGAGCAGATCCCAAAGAGCAAATGACTACAGTGGTTGGAGGTCTTTAGACTTAACTAAGCCCTTTCATATGGAGAGTGAAGTCATCCTTAGTGGAAATGATACAGAGATGAACCAGAAGCCAGATTCTTTCATAGATATAGAGTAATGGTCAAGAGATGAGGAGGAAGAAATAGGAAGCAAGACAGTTTTGAAAATAAATGGATGTAATACACATTTGGAGACGAAAGTAATAGATTGAAGTTGGCCCTGTGAGCCTGGCTCAACCTTCTCCAGGGCACAGAAGGACCTCTGTCCCATACCAAGCATTGGCCACCATGGAGGTGTGGAGGGAAGGCAAAGAGTGTGCTCATGTCAAGGGTAAAGAGTGTTGCCTGCCATGAAATGATGCTGGTCCCTGAGGGAAGTAAGAACAGTAATGAAAGAATAGATTAATGTAGGCTGATGATCCGCAGAGGGTGATGCTGGAGCCAGCAGCAGCAGTGCCATTTTGGATCTTGATAGAGATCCAGATTCTTTTTTGTTTTGAGACAGAGTCTCACTTTGTAGTTCAGGCTGGCCCTGATCTCAGCCTCAAACTCACATCACAGAAATCCTCCTGCCTCTGCCTCCTGAGTGCTGGGATTACAGGCCTGAGCCACCATGTCCAGCACTGTGGTATGTGGTACTGATTGCCGCTGGGCATGAGTCTCCACGCCCAGTATTGTATGTGATTACTAGGGAACTGAACCCAGGCCCTTGCACTTGCAAGACAGGTACCAGAACCACTGAGCTAAATCTCTGGCCCAGAGATCCAAATTCTTAGGCTCCCTCTGAGAACAGCTGAATCAGGAACTCTAGCAGAAACCATGGCTCTGGGTTGCAGTCTGCCTTCCTGCTGAATGTGATGCACACAAGGGTGAGAATCATGCACATGGAGGTTACACTTTGCAGCTTGAGGAGAAGGTGAAGAGGAAGGAAGTCAGGGGCATGGGAAAGTGACTCTTCAATATGGAGAATGCTCTGTTGAGCAGTGATGGAGATCTGGTTGAGAACTCACTTGGAATTGTTTCTAGTTGCTTCTCCATGGAGTGGGCTGAAGCTACAGGTATCTCCAGAAGATAACAGAAGTGAGGAGTTGGGACCTGTATTCCAGAAGCTTTGTCATGGTGCCAAAGAAACCACTTATGGAAGGAAGAGAAGCTTCCAGGATACCGACTTCCTATTAAAAAGGCAACTATGGTGCCCTTATGGTACTGGACATGTAGAAGTCCTCTTCTGACCCTGGCATGATGGACCTCATAAATAAGACTCTCTTTCTAGGTCTCAAAACTGCTGTGCTTCCCTCTCTCCCTCTCATAGCATCGAGGAAAGTATGTTCTGATAAAGAATTGACAGTAAAGCAAAACTAGTATCTAGTAGCTACTAAGTCTGCCTGTCCCTTTGCCTTCTCCAGACACTGGCCTGTTTGCAGATGTGCGGCTGACTGTGGCCCTAGAGCCCTCACACGGGTACTCACTCTCTTTGCCTCCTGCTCCCTAACATAACACAGAAACCTCTGCTTCTCCTGTCCCCTCATTTTGGCCCCAGCATCCGTCTTTTTATCAAGACCTGCTACGGCCAATTTTAAAATTGGGTCCTGCCCATTCAGCACTGCAAGTCTCCTTTCTCCTAGTTTATATTCCCCACTTTCTAACACATTATATTTTACATATTTCTTAGGCTTATTGCTCTCTTGAATGTGTCCTATTACTAGTGTAATTATATAGAAAAGATTTCTAACAGAGCCTCTTACTGACGTGCCCCAACCACCTAGAAAAATGTCAGGCATTGATAAGCAGGCAATGAAAGTTTATTATAGGAACAGATAAATAAATGGATAGTGATCTGCTGATGTCATAATGTCACTGCAGACTGCATTCTCATGTTTGTGGTGATGCAGTGTGAATAAAACTGCCAGTCATAAAACCATAGGCCCTGCAGTGACGAATAGAACATACTACTTGATCACGATAACAAGTAACTCCGCTCTTGCTTTATTTACTATCCTATTCCTTTAGCATTATTTTAGAGAGTGTTTCTGTTTATAAAAACATTTACTGTGCATTAGCATGGTGTGGTGCACCAGCAGCAGCCTCACCTATCACACCGGCTGTGTCTCTCGAGGACATCACTTTTCTTGCACCTTATTTCATCTTGTATTGTTTGTGAAGTCTCGAAGATTCCATGACCCTGGGAGGAGCGACACATCCTTGCTGTGTGGTGGGTTGTGTAGGTAGTACGAGTACACTGTATTAGTCACTTTTCCCACTGCTGGCCACAGTACTTAATACCCACAGCTGAAAGAAGGCGTTAGTTGTTTGTCTCACCAGTTTCAATCCTTGGTCAGTTGGCTCCAAGACACAATCATCAAAAAGGTCATAGAGGAGCAAAGCTGCTTGGTTCATGGTGCTAAGACAGCAGGGTAGAAGAGTGTCAGAGTGGAAGGGGCAAGGGTTCAGACAGCACAAGGCCACACCTCCATGACCCCTGCAGACACACAGAGAAGTGCACTTCACCATCCGCCCCCCCCCAGGTGATTCCAAACCCAAACAAGTTGGAACTCCACCCTGATAACCACATATGCTCTATAATGTTTGCACAATGTTGAAAACACCTAATGCTAGATTCCTCAGAACCACTGATGAGCGATGCATGATTATATTTGCCCTTTCTTCTCTCCTCAGAGATAGCAGACAAGATCTACAATCTTTTCAATGGCTACACCAGTGGGAAAGAACAACAGACGGCCTACAATACCCTCCTGGATCTGGGTTCCCCCACCTTACATCGAGTCCTTTACCATTATAACCAGCACTATGAGAGCTTTGGAGAATTCACCTGGAGGTGTGAGGATGAACTAGGTCCCAGGTAATTAAGTCGACTCTTTTAAAGACTCTTAAACCATTATATTACTGCTGTGACTGAAGTCACAAAAATTTCCTGAGTAAACTTGCATCCTTAGAGAGAGAAGTTTTTAGATAGCTTAGGTTCGTACATTAGTTTTAAATAAACTTCAAGTCATGCATATGTTTCCAGAACTCTGAAAATACCTTTGCTCCTGACTTGCTTTACTCCCCCTTTATCAAGAATTCCAAATGCTAAAAACTCAGGGCTTTGATAGAAATTAAAAATGTTATTAAAGAGGTTACATCCCAAAATATTTATATCACATGAACATTGTGTATGTTATTTGCATTTTGTAGATTCATTAAATTATACATTCTCTTGAAAGGCCACATGAGAGTAGCTGAAGACCCTGTTTGTGCTGTGTGTCAGCCCAAGTTGGCAGGGTGTAATGCTTACGGACATGCCCTGGCCCCAAGTCTGTGACAAATAACCCTCTATACCTACCAGTTTCTGGTTGCACAGTGCAGATAGAGATCGCCCAAGTCAAGGAATGAAAAGAATGTGCCAACTTTTCACCTTTCTTCTGCTCCAACCATCATGACTGAATATTGCTGCCCCTGGAAAATGGATTCCTCTGGAGACACTAGAAGTCGTAGATACATGTGGTGGAAAGGCACATGGGAAATCGGCACCCCAGTGTTCTCGAAGTATTTAGTAACTCATGAAGAAAAAAACTCAAACAAAAATTGTGAGAACAATAAAAAGAAAGAAAGGAAGGCAGAAAATTAAACAGGGAGAGGAAAAGAGAGAGAGGATAGTGTAAAGAAATAGAAATGAAGAGAAAGTGAGAAAAATGTTGTAGAATCCTCTAACTACTTGAAAAACAATTCTTGCCTTCCTGCCAGCAGGGCTGAGCTAAAGTGCCCCCACAAAGCCATCCCGTACCTGCCACGTCTGGAAGGAGACTCGCCTTACTGAGCCTGTTCTCAATGGCAATTATAGATTTCCTTGAAGACCATTGTTTGGGCCATTTTTTCCCGTATTTTCTTGCATTTCAACAAAAGGGGAAATCGAGGGTGGTCTTCCTAAAATAAAATGATTTTATGCAAAAGGGCAGCCAAATTCTTTCTATAAACTGTCTATAAACTGGGTCTTGATGTTTACAAGCATGACGGTGCACGGGTACACAAAGCCAATGCTATGAGCCAACAGGAAATGTGTGAGGGATATTTAATTTGTTTTCTTTAGGTTTGGTAAAAAACAAAAACAAAAACAAACCTCGAGTTAGGAAGCAGATACAGATGAGGAAACATCCTCTGGACTCTGTTCCCCTCTTTGCTTGTCACCTCCTTCTCGCTCATCCGAGCCCTGTGCCGCCTCCCTTTCTCTCCTGTCTCCCTGTCCTTTCTCTCTGATCCCTGCTCCCCTCTTTCCTCTTGTTTCTCTTCTCTTCTGACATTTATTGAGTGCGCACAGACAGCGCTTTGTTAAGGAGCACAAACGGCACAATCTGAATAGCATTTTCATCTTGATTTCTAAGGGTACTGGTCGTCTCTTTGAAATGTCTCTTTTGTGACTCAAAACTTAGAGAGAAAATTGGTTAATGAAGAAAGTGAGCAGCAGGGGAAGAAATGTGCATCTCAAGTAAATTCGAGTAAATTCTGCTGCTGACTGTCGTCCCTCTTCCCAGGGGGCTCTTTCAAGTCTTTGCAAAACTGGCCTTTCACAGATAGTATTAGAAAACATTGTGCAGTTTCATTAGCCCATGAAAAATAAAGTTTAGCCTTTTACTATTATGGATCTCTGGGAGAACCACAGGAAAAGAGCTTTCTGACTTCAGCTACAGCAACCCACTGTGAGGTTTGTTGTGAGAGTGAAAAAAGATGGGGTGATGGGTATAAACACACTTGTGCTTGGGAGCTAGCAGGAAGGATTCCTTCAGTGTGGTCAGATCCCTTCCATTAAAGCTCATGAAGGCGTGCAGACTGACCTAAGGCTGCACATACTCTGAGGATAACTTTGCTTACACTGTCATTAAGCGACAAGGCCCCGGGCTCCGAGATGGTCAAGGGCGGACCTGAACTAATTATGATTCTACAAGCGAAAAATGAGCAATGAAAGCAACGACAAAGACTCCATAGGCTGATCAAGTTCAGTCTCTGGAGTGGGTGGTCAGGATGTGTTTCTTTGCCCATTTTTTGAAGATGATGTCCCTACTGTCCTCACTCTTCCTCCCCTCCCCTTTCTTCCACCTCCTAAAATTTCTGACAGCAATGAATGGAATACAGTAGGCCAGACTGTGAGGAAGTGCCAACATGGTCCTTGTTGATTATGACTTTTGGAAAAGCCTCCTTAGCCAAAGTACAGAAACTGATAGGGAACGACAGATAGCGTGACTGTGATGCTATCTAGTCAGCAGGCAGAGTGTTTGTTTGATTTCTTCTGACCCATGGTTGACATCAGAAAAAGACTTTCCTTCCAATGACTTCACACTATGCAGTCCTTTGACTGCTGCTGAAGCGCAACACCTTTCCTCCAACATCAGCCCTACACTCCTTTGCATGCCCTCCGAGGAATGCAGTGAGATCACCCCCCCGGGTGGCATTTGCTGCCAAGACAGAGAGCAAGAATGAAATGAATGCAGTCATTGTTCTTTGAAAGCTTGTTCTAAATGAGGTGTAGGATACCTCCAGTTTCTGGAAGGAATCACTGATCAAACTAGAGAAGAGGCGCGACACAGTGGCGTACTCCTGTGATCGTTCCTTGGGAGAGTAAGGCAGGAGCATCACAAGTCTGAGGCCAGCCTGGGCAACTAAACACAATACTGTCTCATAACTTAAACACTTGGACAAGGGCTGGGAGTGTGCCTCGGTGGTGGGTCACTTTCTTACTATGCATAAGCCTCTGGATTTGATGCTTAGTACAAAGAAAGAAAGAAAAAGGAAAAGAAAGAGAAGAAAGGAAGGAAGGAAGGGTGGGCTAAAACTATGGCGGGAAGAGTATTCTTTGAGCTAGCAGAACAGCAAATTTTAGTCTCCACTGACCTCAAATAAGCAAATCTTCCTTCTTAGGTTTCTGGTCATTTAGGTTTTTGAAAAGAAGAGACAAAACAACAGAAGGAGGAAATCCTTTTGTGCTTATCCATCACACTCCAAGTCAAAGCCAGCGAGGTCTGAGAACTAGATGTCAAGTAGCTGTGGTGTCTGATACCACAGCCGGTGCCAGGAAGAAAGGGTGTGTGGCCTGCATGCCAGCGCCTCCTACATTCCGGGCTGTCAGCCCAGGAGAATCACTCCTTTCCAGTGTGGGTGAACTTGGGGCAACTTCTCCTGCCCCCAGACATGCAGTGACCCAGGTGCCCTCTCAGCTGATCATTTCCCTTCTTTTGACTGAGGCTTAATGTCCTGGCAAGGGCCTCTTAACTTTCCCAGTGAGATAAGGAACATGAGCTCATCTGGATGAGGTGATGTGTTCAGCAGAGAATCTGCACCTCCCAGAGACTATCCTGTGCTGGTGTGAGCTGAGGGCGCTATTGTCCTTACCTTGGTAGATAGAATTACCTCCTACAGAGCTAATAGATCTCACTTGATATCCTTTTCAGTGCAATATATTGGTTGCTTTTGTCAACTCTGATAGAGCCTTGAAAGGGAAAGTACTCAACCCAGCACCTTACTTGTGTACTTCCACTAAAATATTAGCTATTTGCTTAGCTTACTGAGTTTATTGGTACATTGTAGGTGGGATTTATGATCACATTTCTCATGGAGAATTTGTGCGTGATCGATCTTAATTCTTATTTTATTTTTTTCTCCATTTCTTGTGGGTGTCTGTCCCATTTTTCATAGCCATCTCATTCATTCACTCATCCTCACTCCCCCATTCATTCATTCTTTTCCTGGACAGGTATTTGTGGATAATCTGCTAATAAATGTGTCAGAGACAGAATAGTCAGCCTAATAGATGAGGCTCTGCCCTCTTGAAGTTTTTAGTCTCACTCTAATAGAGGTTACTTGTTCTTTCTGGCTTTCTCATTTTTCTAACATAAGTATTCCCTATGCAGGAAAGCTGGCCTCATCCTTTCCCAGCTTGGCGATCTCAGCAGTTGGTGCAATGGACTCCTCCAGGAACCTAAGATAAGCTTGCGACGCAGCACCCTTAAGTACCTGGGCTGCCGTTACAGTGAGATCAAGCCCTACGGGCTGGACTGGTCAGAGCTCAGCCGGGACCTCAGGAAGACATGTGAGGAACAGACCCTGACCATCCCCTACAACGACTATGGTGACAGCAAAGACATCTAGCATCGTGAAACCAGAATGTCGCTGCCTCTGTGAAGCCAGAGACAGGAATTGGTTTTGTCAATTTTTAACATTTTTTAATGGAACATTAAATCTCCACAGGCAACACGTAGACCAGGGAGAGTCATTCCTCCTCCCTGTCGAACTTCTTCGGTGTGATGTTCTCCATCTGCATGGTCAGTACGCCTGCCAGCCAGAAGCTTCATGCAGCACCATTTTTCCTTAGATTATTTTGGGATTTATTTTGCTGTTAATTTGTTTCATTCACTTTTTCCCCAAAAGGGTCATCAAAATGCTCAAGAGTCTGTCATGCTTCCCACGAAGGGTCTATGAGGTTGAGGCACCTGTGCAAACTGAATTCCTTGGTCCTTTGTACCTGGGGACAGGAGAAACCAGAAAGGTAGACTTTCTTCATGCCCCAACTTCAAGCATTCCTTAGGTGACATTTCACTCCAAGGTCCTAATCCCTGCTCAGGGGAAGCCACTGAGATAACTGGGGAGGGTGTCCTGTTGTGCCTCAAGGTTTTCTCCCAGGCCTTCCTCTTGCTATCTCAACACCTCAGAGGTGAACTTAAGCTTCCGTTATTGGCCCAGTGGGCCTCCTGGGACTCTAGGGCCTCCCCCGTTTTAAGGTAGGACTAGAAATAAATCCCTCTCCAGCAGTTCCCTGCCTTCTGCTCTGACCAGCAAGACCTTGAGAGGCAACAAGATGCCACCTGTCAAATGTACTTTCAGAGAAATTTGCCTGGGAAATAATCCACATTCTAGGAAATAAGTGGAATCCATTGGTTTGAAGGCCCCATAGGCTTCCTTTGGATGAACCTCTCCAGACCATCAATCTATATCCAAGATCCTGATTTTTTGTAGGCTCCATTCCTCTTACCCTGGATCAGTAGAGCTTAGCTGATGTTTGGCTGGGCCAGAAGAAGTCCATACCTCATGTCAGTGTTTCTGAGAATTAAAGCTGTCAAGGATCTCAAAAAACAAATGCAAAACACTTCTGTCCACATCTTCCTTACTATATGTGCTTATTAGATTCCTAGCTCTGTCAGATCTCTAGCGATCATCATCAGGGGGACTCTCTGGTTCTCCTCGGTCACTGCCCATCTATTTGCAGAAAGGAGCTGGTCCTCTGTGGAAACAGCACCGTGGACTACAGTGAAGAACTAGAGCGTCATTTTCACCCATTGCCAAAACTCTGTCCAGTGACCTACTTGACAGAATGCTATAGCCTTCCAGGGCCATGTCACCCAGGGATGACCCCAGCTATTTCCAAGCTGCTCTCAGCTACCCTGGCTTTGATTATGGCCCCTCTGGTGGAAATACATGACAAAAGTTAGGAAGGAACGGGAAGACTTACCAGGTAGTCCTTGGACCTTATTGATATTATCTGATGGGAATAGTGGGAAACACATGCATGGAGTGTTTTCTGGTTGGCAGGTATTTCTCTAAGCACTTTAAATACAGTATTATTGAAGCCTCACAGCAACTCCCTGAGAAAGTGCTGTTCTTGTCCACCTGTCAGTGATGAGGAACTGGGGTAGAGACTATGGCTCAGCTTCCCCCAAATCCTTTGTGCACTATTTGCTCAAGGTGCATCATAAGTTTGGCCTGCTGGACTCTGGGGCACAGGGCTGGAACCGTCCTACCTCCCTCTGCAGTGACCTCAGCACAGACCACTGTATAGAACTATCACAGTGACTGAGGACCTGCCCAGACAACTACACTTTTCCCAACCACCCACAGCACAGATACCCCCCACTGCCCTTGTGGAATGGGCAGAGGAGGATCCAAGATCCCTTAGATTTGGAACCAGGGCACCTTTGGTACCAGCTCTGCAGCACATGGCCTCGCCCCCTCCCCAGACTGAGGATGCGGCTGAAAGCACAGGTTGGTCTCATCACCCTCTCAGCTTCTTTCAAGAGAAAGAGTGAAAGATTTTGTACTTTCTAATGTGCCTGTTCCAGAGATTCCTTTGCATCTAGAGGAGAGAAAACTTGGCTTTCCTACCAGGGATCGATCCAGGGACCCCAGCTAAAGGGCCTTGTAGATGTTTTTCATCCTTGCCAGAGAAGAGAAGGAGATTGGCCAGTTGGCATCTTGGGGCATTATCTCCTTGCTGCTTCGGTTTCGCCATTGTTTCAGGTGTTTATGCTGAGACGAGTCAAGAAAATGATGTCTTGAGTTTGAGTAGAAGGATGGTGAGGCTGCCATGGTCTTCTAGCCCCAGCTGTGGAGAGAATGAAGCAGATAGACCAGAGAGGGAGGGCGTGGAGTGGCCTAAAGGTCAGCCTCTCACCCAATTCTGTTTTCACGTTAGCACACTGTCTTCCCCTCTCCATGGATCCCTGCTCCACACTCTCCCAAGTCCTTCTCCCTCCTTTTATCCACTTGACTTTTGGGCTTTGCATTTGTTTTTTTGTGTGATCTTTCTCCCCTCCCCGCCTTCTCCATGCTCCCCTTCCTCCTCCTTCCATGTCTGTTGTGTCCTCTGTAGCATATGTGTGTGTATCACTCCTGAGTCCAGCCACTTTCAAGTTGAGTAGGCCAGCGTGAACAGGGTAGGAGACAGTCTGGTTAACTGAAAGGTTTCTTCCCCTGGAGGACACTTTCCATTACATCCTGCCAAAGTTTCTCAGTGCTTACCTAGAGGAAGACACATCCTGGTTAGAAAGGGTGATGGTACTGAACCAGTATTAAACCTCATGTTTTAAAACTGCCAAACAGGTCTTAAGGGAGTCACTTTTCATTCATAAAAGACCCTCAGCGCCGGTGCCCCTTTGAGACCTCTTCGATTTCCTCTGGAATGTACCTGAACCACTATACTAGCCGTAGAGTTTTAACTGAGTGTGCAATCATTTTCCATGAACAATGGTCTGCTTATTACTTTTAGTTAACTGAACTTGATGTTCAAATGTCCTGCTGAAAAACTAAGTGTGAAGAAAACCACTTTACTACTGTAGAAGGAAGAAGGAATATGATGTGACCATCTTCAAGTATAACAGTGTTGTTTAAGAGAGAACTATTGTACGACTATAAAAATGAAGTAATCACCTAAATAATAAACAAAGCTGTTAGTAAATGTCAGGTGTGTCCGTGATATCTTGTGTTTTCATAGTCTGAGTGACCTGGCTGGACCTAGTGGGGAATTGTTAAGGTTTTAAATGATATGCTATATGTTCAAAATACAGAGAGACAGGAACCATCCTAAACAGAAAATAAAGGTCAGATTTTTCATAGCTGATCATAAACTTACTATTATGTGATTGTAAGCCTCATATTTTTATTAAGCCATCTTCTGCAATAAAATGTAGTTATTACATACCTACTATAATCCAGGCATTTGTGGATGGTATGGAGGATACAAGCCTAGTTTTTGTCAGAGCCTAGCATTTGATGGGGAAAGTCACACACTGAACCTTTTGACAACTAAAACAGAGAAGTACAAGATGCTATGGATGTTACTAGAATTTAAACTTTGGATTTCTAAGATGAATGCTGCAAGAGACCCACCCAAACATATTCTTGTCTCATATTCTGTGGAGGTATTGGAGACAGGCTGAGAATTGAGAAATGCCCCATGGTGAGGAGGCTATAATATCCCATCTCTTTTTTCTTCTCCATACGTAACTAAATGTTATTTTGGTTGTCACAAAAACATGTGATTTCCTTTAAATTCTCCAATAACTGGATATTAGAGCCTGAATTCAATGCACTCTCCTGAAAAATTATCAAAGTCCTTGTCTCTGCCCAAGTAGGGATAATTAAAGAGGTTAAAAGCTGTAGCTTGTTTAAATCATGCCCACATGTTCTTCAGTACTCCACCTAAAACTGTGTTCTATAGCCAGCCCTCTTACATATGGACATATGTATGACTGTTACAATTCATAGATGATGATGGAAATGTGATTATGTGACTTCCTGCTCAGTGTCATAAAAAAAACTTGGGCTTCTGCCTTATTGGGAATTCTTACTCTTGGAGCTCTGAGCCATCACATAAGAATTCTGAGGCCACTAAGCTGGGCCATCATCTTTCAAGAAATAATCACTTATAAACACGCTGGTCCAAGTTAGAACAACCTTGTCAAGGAATCCAAGGTATAGGAAATGCAAATGAAACTACTGTGAATAATCCGCCCCCCCCCACCGCATACCACCGGTGCATGGAAGAAAAGAATCACTTTGCCAACCATCTCCTAAATTCTCCATCTCCAAAATTACATAACAAAATAAAATGACTATTTTAAGTCTTGAATGGGGTCTGCTAATTAAAATCTAAATGAATCTAACTGTCTATTGAACACAGCCAGTGATAGAGAACTCAACTACCTTGAGCACGAACTCACCAAGATGGGAAAGTGGACATCTATGAAAGCAGGTGCAGAATGTCTCTCTCACTAATGAGGCAAGGTTTTGAACCACCAGAGAAGAGCAAGAAGAAAAGTGAAATGAAAAATCTCAATCCTTTGAGGGTAAACTTTTGCCAACAAAGAAATACTCATTCCACTGACATTTTTGCAAAGCAATGCCTAGTTAGCCTTTGTTAAGCAAGAAGGTAGAATATAGTAAACTCTATGCAAATTCACCACTTGGTGAATTTAAGAAAAGGTTCAAGGTATATGGTTCTATTGAAGGTAAGTGGGTCTTGTGAGCACTGTACTTATCAGTAGCTTTGTGCATTAATGAATTCAGTAGCTGAGTGTTCTCTAAGTAGGTAAGGCCTAGTTGGAAGTGAGTCCTTGAAAGCATGACCTGGAAGACTGTGTTTTTTTTTTTTTCTAATTTGAATCTTTACTGGTTCATTATATAAACACATCATCATCGCATTCAACATTGAGCATGTGTACCAGTATGTAACACAACTTAATTCTCATTTTATTCCAAATCCTTACCCACCCTAAAACCCCCACCCCCTATATACATAAGCTTGATTTCCTTTTTTTATTATCATCACATTATTTCTCCCCTTTTTATTTATCTCTGCACCCTATTTCCTTTTATGTATTCTCTATTTCACAATATCTACTATATATACTAGGACTCAGTTACATCTTCACTTTCTCATACCAGAGAAAAGATACAATATTTACACATCTGTAACCTATTTATTTCACTTATGAGGATATCCTGAAGGTATAGCTATTTGAGCATAAATGACTCAATCTTACCATTTTTATGGCAGAGTAATATTCCACTCTATAAGAGAATCAAGAATGTGTTCTTATTCCCACCCTTCCCTTCTCTCTGCATCCTGGATGTCCATAATTAGTTAAACCCTACAAGGCCTTTCCACCATGATGTTTATGCCTTGGCTCTAAGACTGGCTTATGACCATGATCATGAATGGAAACCTTGAGCCAAATTCAACCTTTCCTCTCTAGCACTGTGGGTGCTGAGCACTTTGTCACTCTGATGAGAATCTGACTTACACACATGGCCTGTTTTCCCAGTCTGAGAACATTGTCACTTCTTGTGCATTTAGTTTGCTTTGCAGTTCTATGGGTTTCCTCTTACATGATGGCACTGCAGAGCCCCAAACTGGGCCTCTATATGTCTAAATTTGCCTTGTATTGTACCTTCCTGGTTCTTTTCAGCTTTCTCTGTTTTCTTCATGCACTCATGGAGAGGAAAGGCCTGTGGGAAACATAGCTGGACACATACCTTGAATTCAGTAACCTCAGCTTTCCCAACCTTTTCACACCATCAGATCTCATTGTACATTGTACTGAGTAAACCAATTATCTTTTACTTTCAAATCAAAACTAACACTTCATAGAGTGAGTTAACAGTTCTTCTTGATAAATATGAGAATCAAGGATTTAGATTATGTTTGTACTACACAAAAGGGAGAAAAAAAATAAACTTCTTTGTTCAGGATTTTTGCAATAGATGCTGCAATTAGATTGATTTCCTTACAGATGAACGGGTTTTGACATCATGTTCCTTCACCCAAACTGCCTTTTGTTAGACTCTATGATATGCCTGGTCACATGGAGTACACGTTAGTGTAATGGCATGCGTACCACTTTTCCCAGTAGGAGACTCTCATCTAAATTTTGTGTTTAATAAATAGAAGCAATTTCCTTTGTTCCTGCTGATGCAAATGTCAAGTGAGCCTGAGGCTGCTGTTGTCCAATGAGCACAAGTGTTGCTCACCTATCCACTTAGAAAGGAAACTACACTTAACTGCCTGTGGATGAAAGCAAGGTTAGACTTACCTTGCACACCACTCTGTTCTAACGACCAGTGAATACAGCATCTTGATGCCTGTGCTCCTCACCACCCAGTTGGCTCTTGGTTCTCCAGTCTGTTCCCTCACATTCTTGTCCTTTTGTCTTCTGTCTGCATCCCATAGAACAATCACTAGTACATCTGCAAGACTACGCTTTTAGCAGGCTCGCAGGGGGCATGGAAGACACTCATGGAAGGTTAGATGACAGGAAGATGGAAGCTGGGGTGCTTCTCTCTCTCTCTCTTCCCTGAGTGGTGTCTTCAGCATCTCCTTCATGATTTAGGTCACTTATGTGTGTCCTCTGTCCTCTCAAAGCAAGAAATATTTCCAGTTCTAGCTAATCTTTAGATTGTTCCAACTTTCCCTACATGCCCTTTTCTATATCCTTAGTTCTTTGTGATTAGTGTCTCAGTTTAAACTTCCTCTAATAAAATACCTAAAATATGTTGTCTTTTCCTGGCTAGGTCTTAACTAACATATACTTCAAACAAAATTATTATCCAACATTGGAATTTTGTAACTCTTAAAAGTCTTAGTGACAATCTGGAAGATGAAATTTTGATGACAAATATGAATGAGTTTTCATGAACTAAAACTGAGTGTAGGAGTAGCAAATGTATTTCCATGGCAATGTTAACTTTGATCAAATTACAGAGGCTACCTGCACAACAGACTTGAAAATAATTCTGACAATGGGCCAGTGGGCTATTCAGAAAGAAAGGAGAGAGTCATGCTCAATGGCTGATAGAAGTAAGGAAATGGTGGATATCAGGATGCAGGCCCCATATAAGGTTTCCCTGATGTGCAGGATAAGAATAGTAATAAATACTCAAAATCAATACTGCAAAGAAAAAATGCTATAAGTACATCATATGTTACTTATGAATTATGACATAATAATGAAAATAGTTTATTGTGCATTGATAATAGTTACTATTCCCCTGGTTGGCTCTTCTCTTAGCCTAGAAGGAATCATAACATATCAAGTCAAAAGAAAACTGACTAAAACTATTTATTGTAGAGTGAAAAGGAGAAACCAATATTTATTGTAAGTTGGAAATGGAAAGCTTCCAGACAAATAAACCGGAGAGGTGTCTCAATGATATTTGTCAAAGGAACCCTTGGCCTAGGGGTTTTCAAACCCCACAATCATAGCTCAGCCAAGTTGTGGTCCACTTATGAGTTGCAATCAGGAAAGTTTTCCTGAGATGTGGGCCTATAAGAGCTCATAGCAAGTACTGAGCATACTTTTTCAAGCTCCATTAGTTTCAGCTCTAGACAGAACAAAGACATCCTTCAGAAAGGAGTGAATATCTTGTCTCTGGGAAAGAAAATCCCACCAAGGAAGTGAGTCGATTTTTTACGGAGTGTCCGGGTGCTCTGACCTTGGACACTGACACATATTTCACTGACTCTTTGGCTTGGCTCTTCCCAGGCTGATCATAATTCTCTTTGCCAGGACCATCCTCATAATCTCCTCCTCAGGAGGATCAGTGTTCCCCTAAGAAATCTTCTCACCTCTCCACATGGCCCTGCTCCTCCTTAACATAGCCTCCTACTAGATTAAGAAATGCTACTCAAGTCTTAGAAAGTGGAACCTGAACCCAACCGCCCCTAGAAATGTATCATTCACCTCAGGTCTCTTGTTATCTCCATGCTTCAAAAATGGAAATGGAATAAGAACAAATAACTCATTTCTGAGATCACTCGGCCCCACTATTGTGGGACCTTTTTCATAGCAATGCATTTAGCTTTTCCTGAACTGCCATTTTTTATTTCTAAAACTGCAGTTTCACAGCCTTCATAGAATTATTTTATTATCGGGGGGGGGATCAAAGTATTTATCCATTTCTGCATGGTATCAGTTAAACTCTGGCCATGACTTAAACAAAGAGAATTTAATATAGGGTGCTAGTTAATGACTGTAATAGCATGAAAAAAACCAAAAGTAATTGAAATGCAAGTATCTCTGAGCTGTCACAGAGGTCTGATCAATTACTACAGAAAATAGCTAAAGCTAAAGGGACAGAAGGAGGAATTTGTTTATCCCAATCCTAGAAGCCCTCGAGGAGAGCAAGGTGTTTGTCCAGTGCTGAAACTTGTTTGGGGGATGAGGTTGGTGCTTCAGGTGCACAACAGTACAATCCAGACCCTTCTGCTGCTGCCATTTTGAAGAGCCCTTGGGAGGATGATGATGAAGAAGACAGAAGGCTCATGGGAAGAAACCACTCCTCCTCATTTCTCATCATTCCAGGTTCCCACTGATGTCCCCTGTGGAAAAAAATTAATATACAACTGACCAGCAGAAAAGGAATCAATTTTTCTCAAGTTCCCACAGCAACATTACAGAGTAGAAAGGATGGGTTTGAGGAAAGACATGATGACTTACTAACTGCTACATACAACCTGAGGCTTGACTGAGACAATACTTAAAACAGTGCCTGCAACATGTTTAGTAAGTGCTCAATAACACTGGTGCTCTTGGTCCATCTTCACTGTTCTTCAGATGCTAAAATGGAACTGCACATTTCATCAATATTATTGTTTCCCAGATACATTTCCTTAACAATGTGATTGGTTAGCAAGAAATCATGCTCCAATTTCACATTATGTATCCTTTTGATTATGTGTCAAAAATCCTATTGAATCTTTGACATGGACTTTCTTAAAGATGTTTTACTATTTTATGTGAAATGTCTTCTGTTGCTGAAAATACTATGGTATTTAAAATTAACTAATATTTATTAATTGCTTATCATGTGCCATGAACATTGTCAGGACTCATCTTGTTTGATTCTCCCAACAACAAAAGGGAACTTTCACTATATAACTATATTCAAGAACTATCACTATAGACAATTCATAAATGTAGAAATTCAGAAATTGGAGGTTAACCTCTCCATGGATGTTGAATATGACCATCTACAATGTCACCAAGTGGTGCACTTAAGTAACTTCCCCTTCTACAGCAGTTCAAGATGGTGAGAATGCTAACCTAACAACAAAATTTGATGCAACAGTTTTTTTCCTTTGTTTTGAGTTTGTTCATAAGGGAAAGGATACCCACAGATCTTGCAAGCAGTAAAATGTGCAGTACTGCTTCTTTGGGTCATTAGTAGTTTCAGTTACTGCCAAAAGTGATGACTGAGTACATGCACTGTTGAAGCTCCTAGAGATGGTATCTACAGGCACACAGAGAAACAGAACTCCAGATCCCCCAACTTCACATGTCATTGAATTTTGGTTTACCCTGACAGCAAAGTCAAAGTATAACCATCATTCCCACCTACCAGTGTGGCCATACTTTCAGACATATCATCCAATTTATTGAATGTCTACATGGTTATAGAGTAGAAATGTTCTTACACACCCAGTTGATCAGTCATGACTACACCATGGTAACTTCCAACTATGAAGGTCATTTCAGACCACCTATCTTCTAAACATTCCCACTGGTGG